>JAGFPH010002454.1:0-17780 GCA_018207615.1 Philaenus spumarius | reverse complement strand
CTAACTAGTTATTTTATTTCTAACTAGAGGGCTAACTAACTAGTTATTTTATTTCTAACTAGAGGGCTAACTAACTAGTTATTTTATTTCTAACTAGAGGGCTCCGCCCCGTGCTCGCTTCGCTCTCCAAACCTCGTGGTGACTTATATAGTCTATAAATCGCAGGTTATTTTATATAAATAGGCCCTTCTATTAAATTCTAATATGTCTTATTTATTTTAATTAGGATGTAACATAGTGGTTAATTAGTTTTAAATTCCTTAATTTATTAAGGGTTTATTCTCTAGTCAAGAAAAGTATAACAATCAACATTATTTTTACTACATTTCCACCCCTTAGCAGCACGCGACAACATGTGAATCTATGATAGCCTACTTTTTTTATGCATTTTTAAGACATAAATTAACTCATTTTCATCTCACTAACTTTAAAGGAAATATAACAATTAATTAGTTTTATTGTTTTGTGGGTTGTTATCACATTTTCACCCCTTAGTAGCGCGCCACACAATGTTTACTTTACTTTTTCCATGTATCTTGTAAGAAGTAAATGTACAAAATTTCAGCTCTCTAGCTTTAAGGAAAGCATAGCAATTAATATTTATTGTTTTTTTGCTCAGCCCTTAAATCAAAATGAATTCTAGCCTATGTTACTCAGGGATAGTGTAGCTTTTTATTAGTAAAACTATTTCTTCAATCGGTTCAGTAGTTTTAGAGATTAACCCCTACACACAAAAAAACAAACAAATTTGACCTCTTTATAATATTATTGATAATAACGCAAAGCTAAGATGGTAAATAATGTTAAATGTTTAAATCAAATTATTTCGTATATTTTATAACAACAGTTATAATAATAAAGGTTAAAAGAACCAGGAAGGCTAAGGTCTACACTTTAATAAAAACCTAACCTAAAAGTTAGAAATTTTAATAATCGCTTCAAAGTTTGAAATCATAACAGCTGTTTTATCTGTTATTTTATTCAGTTGGTTGCTATGGTAACAAATGTAAATACATGTGATGATTCATCAGTCTAGGCCTAACCTAAGATTTTTCCGACTAAATTTGCAAAATATTGAAATAAAAAAGGCTTTTATTAAAACGAATTATAGCCAATGTTACTCAGGGATAGTGTAGCTTTTTATCAGTAAAACTATTTTTTCAATCTGTTCAGTAGTTCCAGAGATTACCCCCTACAAACAAACAAACAAACAAATTTTGCCTCTTTATAATATTAGTATATAATCTGCCTGTGATTTTTCCCGGAGGCTTACTGGTTATTATATCTATGTTGTAAATTAAAGTCTGTAATGCAACAACGAAATAATTTTAAAAATAATCCGTTCGCAAATCGAATCTGCGGTAGTAGTTCAAAATACCGCCACAACTGGGGAAGAGAGAGAGAGAGAGAGAGAGAGAGAGAGAGAGGGTAGATGAGTTAACGAAGTTAGCGTCTATAGCGTACAGGCATTATTCTGCTAATTCGGAACTTCGTGTTCTTCGAATGTTAAGCCAAATACAATGTTTGTTTGATCTCATTACGCGTTATCCCATTCCACCTCTGCGGTTAATCCAGTTTTGGGTTTTAATTCATCAAGAGTGTATAAAAGGATTAGGGGAATGTGTGTAGGGAATGTGCATGTTGGAAGCTAATGCAAAGCCTCGTCCACACGTGCAGAGTCGTCTGCGGAAACATTGTCGGCCGACCGTCTCCACGGTGTTCCCAGCTGGTCGGCCGACAGGTCTGCGTGTTGCTGGAGACAAAAAAACAATGTTTTCAGTTTCCCAAAACAAACGGAAACACAGGGACAAAGTATTTTGTCTCAAGTCTGCATGTGTGTCTGTTGACTGTCGTGCGCGGTTGTCAGTCGGGACTCACATCGTGAACTGTTGACTGGTGGTTCATTCGAGTTGAAATATGTAGTTTTTGGTCCAACAAAGCTACAACATCCGTAGGGGTCGTTCTTGTAAATTTTCTGAACCAGCACCATCTTCTAATCGGAGGTCCGATAGTAAGTTTCGACCGTAGTACGAACTGCCTTCGAGAAACTTGCGGGTCCACCGTCGCTTCTTCCTCGGTAAACTAGCCACATGGTTCAGAAAGATAAAGTACGCACAAGCTAAAACCACGTCCTCTTCAGTCGCCATTTCGACAAACACTGGCTGGCTAGTGAAAATACTCAAAATACGGCGGTTGGCGTGCAATGCACTTCTGATAGTGTTCAGTGTCAAGCTCACATGTGCGTCCTTAACAATGAACGTTTTAATGCTCGGCAGGAGTGAAATAATATTCCAGAGTTGACTAAAGCTCTCCAAGTGGAAAAGCTCTGCACTACTAGCTTCAGTTTTGAGTAGCGCTTCATTCTTCCGCTTGAAAATATAGGGCAGTTTTATAAAGAGGGCTTCCCCAAAAACCAATAGTAAATCGCAATACCCTTATTTATTGATGTATTGAAAAATCTATGCATTTTATTAAATACAGCTCTCTCACACATATTCAAAACAAACGGATATATATGTTCTGTCTAGAAGGCCTATTCTTCCGCGACGAAGTTAATGTCTGCGCCAACAGAGTAAATACTCGAGTAGGAAGACAAAATCGGCGAGTGATGCTTTTAAAAACAAAATCTGCTTTTACGATGAAGCAGATTCTGTCGCCATTAGCAATGAATACAGACCACTAGTGGTCTGTATTCATTGCCATTAGTAATCCAATTTTGTTTAACACTTTTACTTGAAAAGTACTTAAATTTTGAACGTGGTGATCTTTTTATATTTTCGATATTTGCGTTGTAGAAAAAGAAAAAAATCGAAAACTTTGAATTTGAGATAAGTCAAAGATCAAATTTAGTTAAAAGCAAACTTTAAAAAAATAAAAACAACCACATTCGGACTGGCACATTACTCCAGTAGGCCTAATCTTGTTACGCGTTTAACATTGTTCTTATGGGTGTTGTTCTTATGGCCGTTAGCATCTTGAATCTTGAATTGACTGTTAGCAATTAAAATCATTTAGGCCTATTAAACAGTGAAAAAAAATTTATTAAAAAGTGAGGCATAATAAAGCTTTCTTTCTTTTGTTATATTTTTTGTAACTTATTAGCCAATTTCCATAGGAAAAATGAGCTATTGCAGTGGCCCTTATGGTGAGACCCAAGGTCGGGAGTAGCAAATGAGCACCGATCATGGTCCCCAGAACACGTTTTGGGGTGTCATTAAAATTCATATATATATATATGTGTTCGCACTCTAGGGGCCGCATTTTAAGTCCGATTTGGTCCAAATTTGGTACACATGTTGGTTGTCTATGTCGCTCGGACGAGTTCGTTAGTCAAAAAAATCCAACAACCGGAAGTAAGTTTTTTGACCGGAAGTAATTATTTTTTTGAGATTTTTACTACGATAATGAATTTTTTCAGTCTTTTTTTCTAAAAATATAAATGTAAAATGTTATTTTGCACATTTTGTTTTTTACGCGACCTTATAGCTCGCTTAAGGTCTCCCAAAATTGACCAAAACGTAAAATACCAAAAAAGTACCCGGTTCAAAGCGAAGTGGTGCAAATTCGCGAGGCCACTAGGAGGAAATAAGTTCTACTAATATATTGCGTACACACAGACAGCTGTTCAACGCCTTCGTGAATAGACCTATTTTCCAAATTGTTGGTTGAAACAATAAAACTTAGGAATATAAACTTAATTTTGGAAATTTGTTCAACTCACGTCAGCGGTCCAGCTGCGTGGTCGAATTGCGTATAAAATAATATTAATTTTTTATCTAAATGACCCTCTATTTATTTAGACTAATACACCACGCGTATGAATTCCTCCAATAATCATGTAAAATGACTTTCTGTCAGAATTTTGATATTTTCTCAGTTACCCTTTACTCAAAAATAAAAAATGATACACCGTTGGATTTGTCTTTAAATTGTCTACATTTATGTGTAGTTTCTTAGATATTCAACTTTGAAACGGATAACTGCAGTAAAATAAAATGTTTCTAATTTTACAGAAATTCTATCAACTAACTATTTTTACTTTTATCGTGTTTTGCCTTAAGCGCCTTTCGCACTATTTTTTTATTTTAAAAATTACAATGATGTTTATGTATTTTAACTTCTAATATAGGCCTAGTAAATTAGAGTTTTTAGAGAAAAAAAACAATTTTTAACTTCGATTTTTTGTTGTTTTTTTGTTTGTTTGTGTTTTAGGCTATAATTTCAGCGTTTTTAAAAGTTGTGAAAAACGTTTTTTGTTTTTGATCCAATTAAAAACCAAATTTTTGTGTTTAGCATTTAGCCTACATGAAATAATGAAACTTTTAGAAAAATTACATAGACTACTTTTTAAAAGTTAAAAAATTTAAAATAAAAAATTCAAATAGCCTATTAAAAAAATTCATTTAGCAAGTACAGTAATTTAGTCCACCCTCTAAAACTTTACACATAGTAAAAAGATAAGGTAGTAAAACATTGATGAATCTAACTTTTCTCGTTCTTAAGTTATTCAATGTGTAAAATAAACAAATTAAAAGTTTTTTAAAATAAATATAGGATATGATAAATGAAAATTAACTCTAAAAATGTAATGCCTGTTAAAGCGATTAAGTTTTTTTAATTACAAAAAATTAAAATGAAGAAATTTTACAAAGAAAAGACGATGGAAAATTAATTAAACTTGATTGAAAACATAAATTAAGTGAACGTATAACTTCGCAAGCAAATAATGAAAATTATAATTGGGGAAATTTTACATCTTTTGAGAGATATCAAATTAGCAATCTTGCTCGAGTCCAAACCGGAGAAGGGAGAAGTTTTAATTATTAATTTAAATACTTCAAAGCGACGGACACAGAATATAAACATAGGCTCAATAATTAGATTGCGGCGAACCTGCAGGACTAAGCTCGTAGTAACGGATTTTAAACTATACTAGGCCTTCACGAGGGGGATTTTACCGCGGGGACATCTTTTGGGCTGCGAGCGAAGCAGTCTATAATCCGAGGCCGCAAGGTCTAGGTGCAACCTCGCAAAGCTAGTTTTCTGCTGCGAGTGGGACGAAGCAGTGCGTGAGTCGAAGCCGGAGGCTTAGGTGCAAACAAATTCTACTAATATATTTCCTACGCAGAGGCAGCTATTCAGCGCTTTCGTGAGCAGACCGATTTCCTAAATTGTTGGTCGGAACACTAAAACGTATAAATTTAATTTTGTAAATTCGGTAAACTTACGTCAGCGTTTCAGCTGCGAGGTCGAATTATTTATTTGCGAATTTCCATAGGAAAAATGAACTATTGCAGTGACCGTTATGGTAAGACCCAAGGTCGGGAGTAGCAAATGCGCACCGATCATGGTACCCAGAACACATTTTGTTGTGTCATTAAAAATCATATTATATATATATGTGTTCGCACTCTACCGTCCGCATTTTAAGTCCGATTTGGTTCAAATTTGGTACACATGTTGTTTGTCTACGTCCCTCGGACGAGTTCCTTAACCAAAAAAATCCAACAATCGGAAACACGTTTTTTTACAGAAAGTAACTATTTTTTTTAGACTTTTCCTACGAGAATGAATTTGTTTTTGAGTTTTTTCACCCAGTTCAAAGCCATGTGGTGGGGACTACCGAGGGGTTGGCGTGCGAAGCACGCAATGCATTGTGTATTGAAGATAGCCTACTCACAATATACGGAATGGCGTGTGAAACATTTTGCAGCTATTCAGCACCGTTGTGAATATACCTATTTCCCAAATTGTTGGTTGAAACCCTAAAACATAGGCCTATAAACTTAATTTTGGAAATTTGCTCAACTCACGTCAGCGGTTCAGCTGCGTGGTCGGATTATTCCTATTTGCTGTTATATACTCTATCTGTTTTGACGAACTGGAAAATGTTTGTTTCCAGTCTCGGTTGTGTTCATGTCGACAGTGTCATCGCATACCGGAAATATCAGCCGCTTCGTGGAATTAGACTGCCTCATCTCGCCAACGTTCCGAAAAACTTGGTGTTTTATTGCTCGCGCAAGTCTTTCGGGTTGCTTAGGCATTGGCGGCCCTATAAATTGCAGGAAAAAAGCGAAATTCAGAAGTGGGGCCTTCCCATCATTTAAACTACCCAAATTATTTTGCTGGAAATAGGGCGTAGGCGCCAAATATGGTCAATTAACTAGTTCTTAATTATTATTTTTATTAATTAAGAAATTCGTTATTATTCAGTAACGAAAATTAGAAAAATATCTGTTGTTTTCATCCAGTGGGTAAGGTCTTTCTGGGCCTTGAAATACACAAAACCAACTCGATTGTTACCGCACACAAACAGGCTGCGCCTATATTGTTTTTTTTTTACCAAATTATGTCGTGTTTGGTATCATTCTTCTTATTTTTTCATCTACTTTTCCATTATTCGCTGGAATTCACAAATTATGATCATGAAAAGAAAGTTAATTTCCTAGTGGGGATGCAGAAACGAGGCTCATTAAGGAATCATCTGCGGGCTGGGATTTGACCCGGGCCAGCCTCAGGTAGCCGAGCGATCCAGAGGACAGGTTACTCCATACAGACTATAGTTTGAACCCCTCAGAATCACATTATTTTAAAGCAAAGCCGTTTGTGTCAAATTATTTTTGTGCCGTAGAAACTGATAAAGTTGTGGCTGGACGCTTCTTTGTCCGGTTCAAATTTGTGCCGAAGGCCACTGACGCCAAAGATCATTGCCTAACTTTAAGTATCTTATCAACTAGTATACAAATATCGTTGACCTTCCCCAGATTCCAACAGGGACCCTCTACTTTGACTTCATTTTAAATTGATCTTTTCCACGTGATAACTTAGATGTAGTAAAATTGATCAAAATAGCTGATCATTCTCTCAAATAGACGTGACTATTTTTTACATAATATATTTGTCTACAAATTATACTTTCTCACTATACTATAGTAGCCTATACAGAAAGTATAGTCATCGCAAAAAAATCGATGTTGAGATTTTTGTGGAAATATCCGCTTTGGGACCCCCTGAGTCCAAAGTAGTTTGTACAAAATGTCTGTCTATGTATGTATGTATGTCTGTATGTAGTATACAAAGCTAGTGCGAAAACTATTCGATCGATTTCAAACAAATTTGCACCAGACATGTCAAGTAGGCCTGTATAGATGCACGTAAAACAGTTTTGAAAAATTTTGAAAAACAACCCCTTTTTTAAAAAAAACCCCAAAAAATCTGTTATTATTTTTTTATAAAATAACGGCTCTAACGATTTAAAAAAATTTGGCTTATTTGTAGCCTTTAATGTTCTCTACCATATGCAAAAAACCGCATCTTTCTAAAAATTCTCGTTTAGCTAATAATAATAATAATAACTGATTTTTGGGGATTTTTTGGCCATATAGGGGTTGTTTTCAAAATTTTTCATAACCTTTTTTCGTGCATCTATACAGGCCTAGTTGACGTGTGTGGTGCAAATTTGTTCGAAAAGTTTTCTCTCTAGATCACCTCTCCTACCCCACCTACAATTATGAAGTCACAGTGAATCTGTTTAATAATTTAAATATGTTTGTGAGAAAGTATGTGCCAGTTCCTGGTACCGTTTATTTTAAATAAAATAAAAACACAAAATTTTCAAATAATGTAACGTTTGGCAACTTAATCATCAACTGCAATCCTCCATCCATGTTCAATGTATTCGCCATAAGCATATAGTAGGCCTAACACTTAGACCTATTAGGCTGACACTTTAAAACGCCAATGGCGTGTCTGACACGCCTACTTAGTTACATCCACAAATCTTTGGTCTGTCTTATTTTAAAATAAGATTAGGAAAAGTTCAACACTTTCGTAAGAACGATGAAAATCTGTTTATGCTCGTTAAACGCGGGTTTGCTAAGGAAACTAGTCACGTGACCTAAGGCATTATGTTACGTTTCTAATAAAATAACCATTTGGAACTATTTACAGGAACCTAATTAACTGATAACTAGGTAAAAAATGCCTCCCGAGGTCGGCTGTTTCGCGAAAAAGTCCTTGGGCAAAATGAATCTCCAAAAATAGATAGGCTATCAATATGCCTAAAACCACAAAAAGTGCTCTTGTAAATATAACGATGAAATAAAAATTAGGCCAACATTTCATAATTTCTTAATTATAGGCTAATGATTGTTTCTTTCATTTAAAACAAACCGAACGAAAATTGGTCCGGTAGATCTCCACAAATAGGTAGGGCCTATCAATAGGGTTGCAACCAAAAACCGAAATCTACAAAAAGTGCCTTTGTAAATATAACTATTAAATCAAGATTAGGATTTGTATTTCATAATTTCTTGATTAAAATGAGAAAGGTTCATTTAAAACAAACCGAACGAAATGAAACCGGTAGATCTCCACAAATAGGTAGGCTTACCATTAGAATTGTAACCTAAAACCAAAATCCGTAAAAAAAAGTGCATTTGTAAATGTAACGAAGAAATAAAAATTAGGCCTACATTTCATAATTTCTTGATTAAAATAAGAAAAGTTTCTTTCGTTTAAAACAAACCTAACGAAAATCGGGGCTGTAAATCTACAGAAATAGGTGTCAATTAGGTTGTAACCTAAAAACTAAAAGTTCCTAAAATTACCCTTACACAATACAACGTTGAAATAATTTTGTAGTCTACAGTAATAGTGACAACATTTTCGTCTTTTTAAAACAGACCGCACGACCCGGTAGATCTCCAAAAATATTTATTAAAAAAAAAACTCCAAAAAGTGCCCTTATAAATATAACAATGAAATAAAAATGACATTTCGTATATTTTTTTTATAACAATGACTACATTTTTTTTCATTTTAAACAAATCACACGAAAATCGGCTCGCTAGATCTCCAGAAGTAGGTATCAATATAGGGTTGCAGCCTAAAACCACAAAAAGTGCCCTTTTAGATATAGCCTACCGAGGAAATAAAAATTGGTAATTTTTTTGAAAATAACGAAAAAATCTTCGTTCATTTGAATCAAACCACTCGAAAATCGGCTCGGTAGATCTCCAAAAGTATGTATCAATAGGGATGTAGTCTAAATCACAACTATAATATAGGCCTACCGATGAAACATTTCATAATCTTTTGATAACAATAACAACATCGTTTTTCATTTGAGAATCGGTTCTTGGCAAATCTCCAGAATTAGAGCCTAGTAGCCTACCAAATGTTTAAGGTTATGCTGAATTATATAGACCTAAGTGGACTACGATGGTTTTAGTCCATTTCTTTTCCAGCGGTTTAATTTGTTTATTTTAATTAGGCTTGTTTGGTTATATTTCTGCTTTTTCTTAAACAAGATGCGTTCAAAATCAAAAAATTACCTTCTGAAATTGTTTCGTTTGCTTAGTTTTGGTAGCCTAAATTATATCGTTAGACCATTGATTTACGTCATTATAACAAAAATAATTGTAACATAATCTTATATTAGGTTTGTTCCTTGTTTAATACATTTTATTTCCGTTAAAATGACTAATTATAACCACACATAGGCCTACAAATAAAAGATACAAGACAGAGCTAAATTTAAAATAAACTTTTTTGTAGTGCAGGCCTATACCTACTATTTATCGAATAATACTGAATTAGGCCTACAAGGTTATTTGGTTTTAAAACGTGTGCCTATGGTCTGTCTAGGCCTATCCTAAATTAAGTTGAATTCAATTTAAAGTTGTAGGCTAAATAAATTGTGTAGCGTATAAATTTTGTGTTAAAGTATTAATGCAATAAACATAAACCTTAGGCCTATAAATTATTTATCAAAGGTGTTTCTTTTGTCGCTAAGCGATATCTCCCTTTGATTCTTCATCAAAATTAATTATTCAACCATCACTTTAATGCTTATGTACCCAGCTATTGACAAAAAATAAACAAACAGCTTAAAATTCATGTTTTCGTTACAAAAAATTATTTTAAAAATTTGTATATTATACTTCATATGGTTCCTAATGAAAGGCGCCATCTATTAACAATCTGTTTAACAAACATGACAGCTGTTAGATTGGTTATATTCTATATGCAAATGTAATTTATCACTTAAATCAATCAAATTAAACCAACGTAAATAAATAAACTTTACTTAATTAAATCAGGAAAGTAGGGCCTACTCCTAACTTGCGAAATATTCACACGGGTCAGCTACTAATTAGGTAGGCCTATATAGGCCTAAACGCAATATTGCTATCTAATAATAATTCGAAATAAGTTAACTTAATTTGTTTTTAAAATCATGTGGGACTTGATCACCAAAACAATTGAAAATATTGTTCTTCGAACAAATAATTGCAAAATATCATATAACTTTTCCAATTTCTTTTTATATCCTTTTTGTAACCCTATTTCCCTAAATTGAATAGGATTTTAAAAGTCAAAGTGCAACCTTGTCGCTTCATATAGGTATACATGGTTAACTTTAAATTGTACAATTCTTCGCTGTAAATTGTGTGAATTTAAGTTAAAATAATACGTAATTAATATTTGTGTAAGTTATAAATTGAATCTACTTAGGCCTACAAAAGTTTTAAATTAAGTAGACCAAATGTAGCCGATAAAGTAAAAATATAGGCCTACGCGTATTCTATGAAATGTATTAAAATTGACTAGGCTAAAACATTTTAAAGAATGGGTTTTGTAAAACTGAATATTGAAATAATGCAATTAGACCTACTGTTAAATAGAATGCAATACTAATTTATGTTAGGTTAGGCGTATAGTTTAGTAGTTCTAAAACTACTTACCTTGGCAGATAGTCTTAACAGCTTGTCAATAATACGCACTCCTCCTAAATTGTCCCACGAAATAGTTTTTCGAAATTCCTACCGCAAATTCACTCCGCAAATTTATTACCTAAAATTATGCGATAAGAATATACTACACCAATATATAGCCTACCGGCCGATGACTAGTGAACACGATTCAATCAAATGCCTTTGTCAATTAATTAATTAGTTTTAGTAACTTTTACGTAAAATACTCAATACGTTATCTGAGGTGACGGTGGCTTTGTTATCTCGTGCGATTGTCAAAGGTTGATAACAAATACTGAGCTATGATTCCCGCCAAAGGCAGACTAACACGAAAACAGTTGTTGGCCCGTCAAGTCGGGTGCACTGCGCATGATCCGATGGGCGGAGCTTGGCAATGGATCCTTACGACACACCACGTGCTTCCAAGGGGAGGGTCTTCTCCCCACCTCAAACTCTAAGTGGTTTGCTTCTTGTAAAGTCATTTTCTTTTAACGATTTGCCTCCGTTAGCGATTAAATAGACCATTAGAAATAGAATCTTGTTGTAATCTTCTTATTTGCGTCTTTATTCTGGGTTTAGTTTTATTTGATCCGTGTACGCAATTATAGAAATGTAAACAATTAGAGATGGATCTCTTGTTCGCGTATTTAAATTATTGTTGTCATAAATTGTTAAGATTAGGCCTAATAATTACTCAAATGTAAATTACCCAAATAATAATATCATTGTAAATTAAGAACTAAACAAAATAATCTGCATAAAATTAATATTATTATAAAAAATAATATGTAGACCTACCTAATTATCCTACTAATAGCCTACTGTAGGACTAGTAATAGGCTATCCTAATTTAATTTATATTATTGTCCTGGGAATAGGCCTAATAATAATAATTGTTAACTTTACAATTACAAGTAATCAGAAAATGATATTTTAAGGCTTCGTAAGGGAAAATAATATTTTCAAATTTACTGTAGGATATAAATAAGCAAAATTGCATAGGCCTGCAGCTTTATAGAATTTAGGCCAATAAAATATATAGGTCTATACGAAATACCATAGGAAGTATAGGCCTAAACACGTAGGTTGTAACTAATTCGTGTGAATCATACATGGGAATTATATTGTAGGCCTACGTCTAGGCAAAGGCCGATCTATATCGATGTAAAAATATAGGCCTAACATTTTAAGACAGATTCCTCATTTGCTTGGTCTGGTATGTTTTATCCAATACCAGGCTAAATACGATTCTAACGTTCGTTTCTACAGAACTGCGAAATCCAGATTTAAAATGTTAGCCTATTCTACGACAGGATTAGATGGTAGCCTATTCTTTACGTACGACCATAAAATCTTACTAGGCCTATAAGGTGTATTTTTTAAATGGGTCACAATAGGTCACCATGGGTAAGCCTTGTAAACTATAAATCTGACAGCTATAACTTAACTTTATAACTTTTATAACCTTAAGGGGTATAAAGTTTTTTTTAAACTCCCTAACTAAGCGCAAGAAATGTTTATATGGAAACGTTTTGAACCAATGGAAAGCGCTCTTAACGCTAACAAAACATTGTTTAGACAAACAAATAACCTTTTTATAATCAACAAATACGGTTTTCTTTTACCCATAGTAGGCCTACAGAGGAACTAAGTGACGAAACTAAAAATTTGTGACACATGAAAAATTAAGTTTGCAACAGATGTCCAATTTAAGCTGATTCAGAATCCAGAATTCAGTAAAATTCAAAATCATCATAAACAATAGGATGTTCTATAAGAAATTCGAAAGTTGACTGGCTTAGGCCTATTGGAATATGGCGACCATTTACAAATAATTTAGCTACATATTTTTTTAATTTCTCAGAAAACAAGGAAAGGTTCTCTATTTAAAGTTTCCTGTTAGATTTATAGTTTACAAGATATCAATAGTGACCCGTTTAAAAAAGACAACCAGGGGCTTATTGCATGAATGGGCTGATATTATTAGCAGTAGGCCTACGCCCCATTCTAACTTGTGGGCTAGAATATCTTTAACGGGGATAACGTTAGTATTTACTCGTCCTCGTACTAGTCCTTTATTTTGTTTAAAAAATGTTTCACTGTCACATGTTTAAAAAGAATAGTCTACAATTTGTAATCAATTAACAAAAAATCATTTTTTTAAATAGTAGGCTAAATACCAACCCCAAAGGAGTCGAGAAAGCACGTTAGGAGGTTAAAATGACATATTTAAAAATCTAAAATCACCAACTGTTTTTTTAAAGATTTTCAGCCATTTTTTATAAGTAGGGCCTATAGGAATAGGCCTACACTTGAACATCCTATTTAAAAACTCCTCAATTTAAATGGAATATTTTTCTTATAGAATATTAACTCGAACTTGTTCCTTATATATAATACGTTTGACGGATTTGTATTTGAGATTTTATTTTGAAAACTTTGTGTTATATAAATTATTGCTATTGAAAGTTGAAAAGAAGAATTTGATGTTTGTTCATAGATTATGTTTCTTTTTTAATTATTTTCTTATTAAGTGTAGGCCTAAACGTAAACAATAGCCTATGGAGCCTACACTTTTAAAACATTGTAAAAGTTAAATAAAATGTAGTATGTTTCAAAATAAATTCTATCTACGAAGTCCTTAAAACGTTGTATTGATAAACAGCGCCAAACGTACATTTAAAATATAAATATATTTGGGGCTCCGCCTTGCTCGCTTCGCTTGCCAACCCCGGTGGCGACCCATTGGGAAGCCAATTCCAAAAGATTATTGTGTATACTTCGATATTTTCACGGAAATGACGATTGAGCGGTGACCTATACACAGCTAATGTAAGACAGAGATCCAAAATAGACACGACCATCACCAATAATTCCAATTGCGTTATGCGTTGTAATTTCACCATTAATATTGAAATAATCAAGATTTCAAAGAAATTTTGATATTACCAACTTAAAGAAACAATATAATATGTAGCACCAGATGTTGGACTTATAATAGGCCTACAATAAGCGTTTTGTTTGCTTTTACCTAGGCCTAATCTAAAATAAGAATAAATACCTGATTGTATAATTTGCCAAATTGGTTGCAAATAAACGTGCTTTGGTTCATTGTAGGCCTAACCAAAAATTATGTTTTTTTTAATCCAAATCAGCTGTTTTATTTATAATATGTAATAACAGATGTTTGAACTGAATCATAATACAGTGATCATTTTTCGTTGACTTTTGTTTGCGTTTACTTTTAGTTTGTTAATATAACCTAAAAAGGCTGTAGGCTGTGAATAATAATTACACTGATTCTAAATTTGCTTAGTTGGTTGCTATACAGTAACGTAAACAAACATGTGTTGCTAAGCTGGTAGGAACAGTTGTTTTATATTTTATAGGGTTGGAATGAACCCCAAATGTTCACTATTTTAAAGCCGGTTCTACTCGATGCTACGAACACCTTCCAACGTTGGACGTTTGACGGTTCGTCACAAGGTGGGGCCGTTGTTCAAACCTACGAGCGTCGAACGTTCGCATTTGACCACGTTTGGCCGATGTCGGTATTCTTGCACAGAGTCAAAGGGATGCCTCCAAAAATTGAAGGAAGCTGTTCGTTGGTTCGACTCAACGGCTACATGACTCGCTCATACGAAGAGCTATTTACTCTCCATGTCCGGCCAACGACCCGTCTTGTTTAGGTTTATCTTTGTATAATAAAGTACAATACCTTTTATTTTCCGTCAGTGAACCTCTTTGTTTAAAACTTGTTTAAAGTTTTTGACGCGTTTCGAGAATTTATCTCATCATCAGAAAGTCCCTCTATACATGGAGGTCGTCAAAACGTTAAATACACATACACAAACACGTAACACACAACATATTTAAAAAACACAGTATGTAGATGCGCATCTTACCACTCCCGGATATCGACTGGTTGTGCGTTATCAAACAGAACACAAAATAAAACTACAATAGGCCTACGCCGCGGGCATTCTGAATTGTTATCGCTGCGTCATACAAGGTGTTCGAATCAAAGTTCAGTCGGTCGTTTAATAATTGGTGTTCATTATTTGAGTTTAATATTTTAAAAGCCTTGTAGATTTCAAATTCTTCTACGGCGTTCATAAATTTGCCTTTACTGCAAATCTTAATTGGTTTGAAGTTGCTGTCAAAGTCAGAGTAACTATGGTCTTCGTCGATTAAATGACGCGCATAGTTGGATTTATTACCCGAAATAGTCCTCTTTGGCAGGTGTTCTTTAAACCGAACCTTGAAAGGTCTTCCCGTTTGACCTATAAAATTTGTCACACCTGTTAATTTATAGACACCTGTTTGGGCTTCCAACTGTTTATGTTTTTGGGGTTGGAGTAATTTGTGTATGTTATTATTGGTGAGGAAGGCGATTATTATTGTATTATTATTATGTATTCATATGTAGGCCTATTAATATTATAACAATATTATGTATTGTTATTATTGTACCAAAATGAATTCATTTATCTTTGTGTTTAGGTTTATCTTTGTGTTTAGGTTTATCTTTGTGTTTATGTTTATCTTTGTGTTTAGTTTTTAATCAGTAATATTATTCATTTATATTTTTACATGTAAGCAGAACACAATTTACATTTCATACTAGTAAGTTCCCGTGAAAAATCACAGACAGCTTAATTAGATAGCCTATACAATTTTTTTAATTTCATTTAAAATATTACTATTTAAAAACAAATTTGATCTAGAACTACCTAAATATGACGTGGGGATTTTTAACTCGATAAATGTGTACAATCACAAGATATATTGTTATAGACGATCATCCTCGTCCATTTTTGCAACTGGTCAAACGTTTGTACCAAACTGTTTTCTTAAGTATTGGATCAAACATTCGATTCACCGTGTAGCAGGAACATTCGCTGCACCATCTGTCGAACTTACTTGTCTCAAACGTTCGGTCCGACATTGGAGCGACCGTTCGTAGCATCGTGTAGAACCGGCTTTATTCTTTAAAATTAAATTTTTTTTAATCCTTGTTTAGTGTGCGTCAATGACCTCATAGTTTAAATTTTCGTGTTATTATCTTCAGTAGTTTTCGCTCTACATTGATTCTAAGTCGGTCAGGACAAATGCGCTTATAGGCTATATACATACAGTATAAGTTATTAGCGAATTTCCATAGGAAAAATGAGCTATTGCAGTGGCCCTTATGGTGAGACCCAAGGTTGGGAGTAGCAAATGAGCACCGATCATGGTCCCCAGAACACGTTTTGGGGTGTCATTAAAATTCATATATGAGTCGCTTAGTTTCAAATCGTCCTTTATCCATTTTTTTTCGAAATTGAGTTACTGGTTGCATGGCATTCTTGATAATATTTACTACGTTCAAACTAATTTCAATCAATAGTTTGTTTCAAAACGTCCTTTAAATAATTTTAAATACATATAAAAGATGTGAGAAATGCTTGTTTGGTTCCAAAATGTCCTTTATCCAATCCAACATGGCTGCCGCTAATCATGAGCTATTTTCTTTTCAAAAAGTCCTCTATCCTTACTTAATGTAATGGGTGGATTCTATTTTTTATTCAAAATGTCTTTTATCATTTATTATTATTTTCAAAACGTCCTTTATCCTTTATTATTATTTTCAAAACGTCCTTTATCCTTGTTTTGGTTTCAAAACGTCCTTTATCCAAACAATTTTATTAAATTACTTAATATCTCTATAAGATATCATTGTTGTATTTGTTTATAATTTAACTAAGCTTTTTAATAAATAAAGAGAAAAAAATTAACTGATAATGAAAAGAATTACATTTTTAGGGCCTTTTTTTAGTTTACCAACATTTTTGTTAATTGGATAAAGGACGATTTGAAAATAAGCAACTCATATATATATATATATATATATATATATATATATACATATAGCATTTACTAGTTACTGCTTCATTTTATATGTTAATTGAATGCAAGTGCCTCCGAGTCGAGTTATTGCTTCTAGTTGTAGTTACTGCTTCTACGGATGCAGTAACTCATAATTGAAAATACGATGAATATTTCCTTGCCGTTCTGAGATGCAGAATGTTTATAAATGAAAGTCTAGATGTGCGCGCGCAACATAACCTCTAATTGTAAGGTTTACACTCGGTGTATGAACGATCTCACCAATTCTATTTTGTCAGAAGCTGCAAATAAGCAGTAGGCCTACTATATTCCGCTAACACAACACATTAGCCTTGCCACAGATTAGAGATTACTGTACATGCATGTACATTCAATTAATTACTTATTAATATTTGTTAAGTGTGTTTGTTCTTTGTATAAGTATGTGATTAATACATTGTAAACAAATCTTCTTAAATGCTGGGATAAAAATTACTTCGGCTCGCATTAAAATTAAAAATATTGAAATTTGAAAATATCGGGTCAACATTTTTAAAATATAGTGTGGGGTAACGTTTTATATGTTCTTAGGTACGGGAAAACCGATTTTGAGAGTTAAAAAGTCGTATCGTGACGGGTTCACATTTTTGGATTAACATTTTGAAAATACAGTGTGGGGTATCGTTTTATATGTTTTTGGGTACGAGAAACCCGATTTTGAGAGTTAAAAAGTCGTAGCACGACTGGTTCACATTTTTGGATTAACATTTTGAAAATACAGTGTGGGTTATCGTTTTATGTTTTTGGGTACGGGAAAACCGTTTTTGACAGTTAGAAAGTCGTAGCACATCAGGGTCACGTTTTTGCACTTACATTTTTAAAATACAGTGTGGGTTATCGCATTGTATGTTTTTGGGTGTGGGAAAACTGGTTTTGACAGTTAGAAAGTCGTAGCGTGACGGATTTACGTTTTTAGATTAAAATTTGGAAAATTCATTGTGGGGTATCGTTTTATATGTTTTTGGGTACGGGAAAACCGATTTTGACAGTTAGACAGTCGTAGCACGTCAGGGACACGTTTTTGGATTAACATTTTGAAAATACAGTTTGGGGTATCGTTTTATATGTTTTTGGGTACGAGAAACCCGATTTTGA
>JAGFPH010002453.1:164055-187142 GCA_018207615.1 Philaenus spumarius | reverse complement strand
GTCGGGAATAGCAAATGAGCACCGATTATGGTCCCCAGATCACGTTTTGGAGTGTCATTAAAAATCATATATATATGTATGTATGTATATATATGTGTTCGCACTCTAGGGGCCGCATTTTAAGTCCGATTTGGTCCAAATTTGGTACACACGTTGGTTGTCTACGTCGCTCGGACGAGTTTGTTAGCCAAAAAATCCAACAACCGGAAGCACGTTTTTTGACCGGAAGTAACTGTTTTTTGCGATTTTTCCTACGGGAATAAATGTTTTTTAGAGTTTTTCTACAAATATAAATGTTGGATGTTATTCTGCACATTTTGTTTTTTTACGCAACCTTATAACTTGCTTCGTTCCCCCAAAATCGATCAAAACGTGAAATACCATAAAAGTACCCGGTTTAAAGCAATGTGGTGGATTTTACCGCGGGGTTGGCGTGCGAAGCACGCAATGCATTGTGTATTGAAGATACTCAAAATATTGGGGTTGGCGTGCGAAGCACGCAATGCATTGTGTATTGAAGATACTCAAAATATGGGGGTTGGCGTGCGAAGCACGCAATGCATTGTGTATTGAAGATACACCCAATACGAGGGTTGGCGTGCGAAGCACGCAATGCATTGTATATTGAAAATACTCCCAATATGCGGAATGGCGTACGAAGCATTTTGCAGCTATTTATCACCGTCGTGAATAGACCTATTTCCCAAATTGTTGGTTGAAACCCTAAAACATAGGCCTATAAACTTAATTTTGGAAATTTGCTCAACTTACATCAGCGGTTCAGCTGCGTGGTCGAATTATTATTACTTCTAGACATGATAACCTCCCTTTAAAGAACTGAGTTATTTTGTCGTTTTTATAAAAATTACTGTAATTGCGATTAATGTACGTCCTCAATAAATATGGAAGTTACCTGCACATAGCATGTGGAAAAGTCAAAATACATCGTACATTATTATGGGTTTAAATAACTAGGAATATGTTCTTGTGAATATTTTGATGAAAAATTACAGAATTCTAGGGACTTTGCATTTTTATCTGAGCCAGTAGAAGAGGTAAGGGTGGAATTTCTATTTTGAATTTGTTTGCCGCGGAAATGAGCAGGAAGAAAGAGGGAAAGCCGAGTTTGGAGGAGAGGAGGGGTGGGGGTGGATTCCGCACAAAGTAGAAAATAATTATGTATTTAATTTAGTGTTGTAAGGTCGTTAAGCAGCCCCCCCGACGCAACCCCTTTCGATTTCAATTTGTAATTATACAGCACGCAATTTAACGTTTTAAAATATCTCACCCGCAACTGGCGCTCATTTTTTAACATTTCACTTTTCCGGTCGAGTAATTTAATAATCGCCGAAAGTGAGGTTATGTTTAACGGAGAAGAAACAATTTCTTCGTTTCCGTTCGCGTTGAGCGTTTCTTAAGGAAACAGATGTTGGACAATTAAACACTTCTTTAGAAGTCGTCAGTAATGAATTCGATTGTTTAATTAATCGTTTAATATGAATTTACCGAGCAATCAAATAAATTGGTTAACATTCTCATTCCGCAATAATTACACTCAAGCATTCAATATAATCTAACATTATTACTTGTTGCCATATCGTAATTTAATAATGAAAATTCAATCAAAAAATTTGCTTCGTCTTGTAAAATGTAGTAACATAATCGAATTGTATCGACGGATTTCAGTGAAATTCGAAGCTTCATATATTACAGGGTGTCCCCGAACTCTCTGGGCCCCCTCTTGTGGATATGTTCCTGGGATCCAGACAAACATATTTCACAATATAAACATGGGTCTACGGTGCTTATTTTTTCGTCTGCCTGTCTGTATGTGTTTTTTACAAAATACTTAATATTTTTGGAAGTAGAAACATAGGCGTGACCAGGACGACCGTATGGAGGGGGTTACAACAACCGGGGGGGGGGGGGGCGCGGGGAAATTCGGGGGGGGGGGGGGGGTGCATTGACAATTTAAAAAAATTAAGATACAAAATCACACGTATTATGCTCTTCCCAAAAGTACTTTAAAATGATATAGGTATGTATACTTTTCGACTTCTAATAATTGTGATTCAGGCCCATTTTAGAATAATTTAGAATAGCAACCATGAATCATCCCCCGCCAAATCTTTCCGTGCGCTGCCTCTAACCCCATAGGCCTGGAACACACAAGGCGTTTTTTTTTTGTCGGCTGCGGATTGTCATAAAATTTAAAATGTGCACGCGGTAAAATTTCCGACCCCGCGCCGTCTAAAATTCTAATTGCGATTCATTAAACTGAAGTGTCTAGTTCCATCAATCACGAAGTGTATTATGTATTATATTATTTTTTTTCTTCTAATGTTTTATTGACATGAACAGAGAGCAACTCTCTCTTTATTGATATTCCGTCGCCGATTGAATAGGAAGCAAAAAACTATACATATTTGGGTTAATCCAATCAATAAATAAAAGAAGAAAAGATTTTGGAGCATTCTACACTGTGTTTCTTGATTTGAGGAACTAGAACAAACATTTTTCATTTATTTAAGAAAGTCAGTTTCTACACGCGGCTGAAGGATAGTGTTCTACGAAAAAAATACAGTTTGCCACTGTTTCGGCGGAGACGGTGGAAAATCCGTCGATTGTAGTGGCAGCTAGAGACTGCACAGCTACCGTCAGCGGTAAATAAACCGATCATTTATTTTTGCTACCAATATGTATGCTCTAATATTCTCCTTAGAATAACGGCAACGGCAAATAATCCGTGGCGGACAAAACTCCGTGTGCTGCCTCTAGAACACTATACTTTGATACACTAGACTGCATCTATATAAAATAAAGTGCCAGTGCCCAATTTGACCAAAGATAATATTAGTAATATTATATTGATAATTTATTGTACCTTGACATTTGCATAGGTGTTGAAAACAAAACAAGTTACTCTTAAGAGCGTATTTTAATGTAAACAAAGTGCGAAATATTTTTTACAATGGGGGGGTTATAACCCCCAAACCCCCCCCCCCCTGGTTACGCCTATGGGTAGAAAAGATATTGAGCTCAAACTTTGTATAAATATTTGTTGCATAATCTTTTATCACTGTACGAAAAATTAGAAAATTATTTTAAATATTTTCAAATTGGCGGCTGTTTATAATTTTTAATGTCAAATATCTCAAAAACCGCTGACTTTACAAAAAAACTACAAGAGACAAAAAAGTTTACTTTTTTAATGGCGAACACAATGGTTTTTCTATTTTGTCTGTAGCTCAAAGGATAACAGAGATATTGACAAAAAAATGAAAAATGTATTTCTTGGTAGTTGTCAACAATACCCAGAATTACTCTAGAAACAAAATATTTTAAAGTTATTATGAGCTAAAATAATCAGTTATTTGCATTATGTTCCGAGCACTTTCTAAGCTGATTCTACTAGCAAAAAATAATGAAAAAAGTTCATATATTCATAGGTCCGGAAATGTTATTCAAGCAGTTATTCAGCGCCGTCGTGAATAGACCAATTTCCCAAATTGTTCGTTGAAACACTAACACATATAAACTCAATTTTGGAAATTTGCTCAACTGATGTCAGCGGTTCAGCTGCGTGGTCGAATTATTATTCAGATACGTCTGACTGCAGTTTCGACATCACACTGTCATTGTCAAAGACAATAAAACTCTCGCATAGCATAACACTAATCAAGTAACATAATTACAGCTCTAATTTGACTATTATTAATTATTCAAATAAATTATTCACACTTTGGACGTTGCTTTATAAATCTTTTTCCTATCGTGAAAAATTCTATAAATCGGCTTGAGAGGCATATATTTTCACACCTGACTTCATAACCCACCAGTCGCCACCGCTCTATAACTATACTTTACAGTAGGAAATATATGTGAAAAAGCGGTTGGCTGTATTCGCAGAAGCAGAGACGGCCAATGCGCATGCGCTAACAGCGTGGAGGTCAGCGTAGCGAGTCAGTCGGTGACAGAGGTTAGTCGCGTTATCTAGTGCACTGCCTTTTCTAAAAACATTGTAGCGTTTTATTATTTCTGGACTATAATCAACTTGATGAAATTTTTATAAATTTAATATTGTATATATTGTTAAAAATATTTTATATATTTTTTATAAATATTGTGCATAACTTTTAAAAAACAGACTGGGTAGTAGTGTACTCAGCAGTCAAATCCTCACCCCGCCACACATAACATACCTCCTCCCTTCCACACTCACATCCCTCGCAACAGCACGACCAATAAAATCTGCAAGACAATTTACTAACACAGAAACTACTTATTGTAACTCACTTCCAAAACACTCGTGTCTAATAGTTGTAGATGTTGTAAACGAATGTACGAGGAACATGTGTCGTGCGCGCAAAGCAAGTTGAGTTATAGTTCTCTTGAGAATTTTTAAAACTGTCGCTAGTAAATTTCGCCAGAGTTATGGCACAACATCGGGGGCAAGCGTAAAGCATATTTAAAAACTGCTCAAAGCAAGAATGACGGCCCCTGTTTTAGAACCGGAATCATGGCTGGATGTGACGTAATTGTTGTGTAATAGCGACGGAGTCGGTTGACACTTTTCTAAAGTTATAAACTACGGATTTTTTGACATTTTTAAGGTTATTGTGAATCGTCTTTGGCACTGGAACATACCTAAAAGAATTGTTAAAGAGTTCTGAAACACCTTTTATATAACTGCTTTAAAAACGTTTGGAAACAACAACATTTGACCTCTAAAAGTATACTTCTTGTCGTATATTTTTCCAACGACACAAACAAAGAAAAATACAGCGCGTGGGAATAAAATAGGGCAAACGGTTTAAGCAGAAGTTATTCGCAGCAAGGTCTCGGCGCAATATAAATAACCAGTGTATTTAGAGTTAAAAGTAATGACAGTTGGTAGCACTGCGGAGAGGGGTTTATTTTATTGCCGCACTGAGTCGCAGCTTTGCTACTTTATAAATCAGACGCGTATATTTTATAGAATATAGTCAAGTAGGAAAGATCACAGCGGGGTTTCTTAGCTTCTACGGACACGAGCGCGCGTTCACGTAGAACATTTACATATAACACGTTGTAATAATAGACATTTTATAATCTGCCTTTAGAATTTTTTTTAATTACTAAAAATTGTGGTTGGGGGGTTGTATCTTGAAAAGGAATTTGCCTGACCCAGTAAAATTTCTTCAGTACGTATAAAGATAAGGTCTGACACAACGAAATTTGGTACAGTTATAAAACGGCTAGCGGACGAGTCCCGTTTCTCAGACGATAATAACCATCGGTTACCTGGTTTGCAGGGAGATGACAAAGAGTCCGGCTGTCACTTAATGTGTCCGCCTTGTACGGAGACATTTTGAAATGGGTGCGGCATTTAGCTCCGCACTGGTTAGTGAAAAAACCAACACTGAACATAATTTAATGCTATAAGCCTACTATACAGGGTGAACTAAATGTAGTGAGTGATTGGTGAAGAGCCAAATCCAATTAATGTTTATTAGGTATTAGGATGTACTTTTTTATGTATGGGGAAACTTTGCCCCGTTTCAAAAATTGGAAATATTGTCGGCAGCTCAAAATTTGTATATGCAAACCCCTGTAATGCGGCCATTCATTTTAAAGGTATTAACAAAAGAAAACTGACAGTGCAAATTTGAAGCCTCTATCTCAACCCTACATTACAGGGGTTTGCGTATACAAATTTTGAGCTGCCCCAATATTTCTAATTTTTGAAACGGGGGCAAAGTTTCCCCATACATAAAAAAGTACATCCTAATATCTAATAAACATTCATTGGATTTGGCTCTTCACCGATAACTCACTAAATAAACGGTACCAGGAACTGGCACATACTTTCTCACAAACATATTTAAATTACTAAACAGATTCACAGTGACTTGTAGGGTGGGGTAGGAGAGTTTTTTTTATTAAAGTTGGAGATTAACTAATACATATTATTATTATTATCTAGAGAGAAAACTATTCTATAGATTTCGAACAAATTTGCACCAAACACGTCAATTAGGACTTTATAGATGCACGTAAAAACGTTTTGAAAAATTTTGAAAAACAACCCCCTTTATGGCCAAAAAACCCCAAAAATCAGTTATTATTATTATTATTAGCTAAACGAGAATTTTTAGAAAGATGCGGGTTTTTGCATATGGTAGGGCACATTAAAGGCTACAAATAAGCCAAATTTTATCAAAATCGTTAGAGCCGTTTTTTATAAAAAAAATAATAACTGATTTTTTGGAGGTATTTGGCCAAAAAGGGGGTTGTTTTTCAAAAATTTTCAAAACTCTTTTTCGTGCATCTATACAGGCCTACTTGACATGTCTGGTGCAAATTTGGTTGAAATCGATCGAATAGTTTTCTCTCTAGCTTTGTATACATACAGACATACATACATACATACAGACATACATACAGACATACAAACATACAGACATACATACAGACAGACATTTTGTAAAAACCACTTTTTAAACCACTCAGAGGGTCCCAAAACGGATATTTCCACTAAAATCTCAACATCGATTTTTTTTGCGATCACTATACTTTCTCTATACTATAGTATAGTGAGAAAGTAAAAGTTAGAAGGACTTGAATCATTCTCGTCTTTAACCGTAAATAACATTAGATACGAATAAGATAGAGACCTCTTATTTTCGTAATTTACATTCTTGTACCAATACCTTTAAAACGTGGGGTCACAAGACAGGGGTTTGTGTATACAAATTTTGAGCTGCTGACAATATTTCCAATTTTTGAAACGGGGGAAAAATTTCCCCATACATAAAAAAGTACATCCTAATACCTAATAAATATTCCTTGGATTTAAAATTGTCGAGCTGCCCCCAAAATTTCCCATTTTGGAAACGGTAACAACGTTGTCTTATGCGTAAAAAAAAGTACATCTTTATACCTAGTAAACATGACCTTAGTTCGTTTTTTTCCGAATTACTCACTCAAAAGTTTGGGTGTCTCCAGACTTTCAGTCTGTATAATGATAATTCTAAATGTGTCACTTGAAAGATTTGTTAGGTTAGGTTACAAGCGTAAAGGGGAACAATAAGTCTAGCTGTCAATCAGAAAAGGCCCATAACCGTTGTCGCCTTTACGAAATATGTACCACTTAAAACATTAATAATAATAATCGTAAATATAAAAATATATAAAAAGAACTAGAAAAAGTATATTTATCTTAATAAACATTCAGCACTGAAACCGGTAATACGTTATTTGGCGAAATCTAACAAACCAACAAGAAACGTGACAAATTACTACGTTCCAATTACTAACATTGTTAGGCGCTACTTACGAGCATGCGCCAGTTAACAGCTAAAATATTACGTGGATTAAAAAGAAGGAAATTCGTATAAGTTACGAACAGGAGACTTAAAGTTAGTTTAGATTTGGTTTTATATACGGGGTGTTTCGAGAGAGGTTGGCACAATTTCAAGAGAGGGGACCTAAAAAAGCAAAATTGTTCATATGGACATAGGTCTGGAAAAGCTTAGTTTTCCAGATATCCGCCATTTTTTCTATAAAATAATTCATATTTGGAGAAATATTTGACCGATTGAGTTCAAACTTGGCATGAAGTTTAACCTCCTTAAAGCAGGGTTCCCGCGGGGAGTGACACTCTAGAGTGGATCACTGTAGCGTGGACTCGACCCGTCTGAACGTGTCGCACTGAACTTGCCTCTGACGTCACCGGGAGTGAAGACAGTTCACTACAGCTCATTCTCCATATCAAACACGCTTGATTTTCAGGCGTAAATACTCCAGTCGCCGCCGAGGCAACACGTGGTTTTATAGGTACCTACCAAGGCGTATTAAAGAAGGTGTGTGCATGCGCATCTTCTCCCTCCACTCCAGCCTATCCGTGACGTAGAGTGCTACAGTCGGAGCTCCAGTCTAGACTCCTTCCCCATATTTACCGCCGAAACCTGTACGACCTTCAAGCTTTTTTGACGTAAAATTATGTTATTAATTATAGGCAACATAGTGTATTATTGTAATAACATTTCTTATAATTAATAACCATTAATTATAATGGCTTTTTGTGCCGTGTTTTGCTGCGGTAACTCAAACAAAAAAGACAGTTTTTCACGAGTAAGGTTTCATCGATTCCCAAGAAATGTTGATCTACGACATAAAAAGCTACACTATCCCTGAGTAACACAGACTATAATTCATTTTAATAAAAACATTTTGTACTTCAATATTTGTAAATTTAGTCGGACAAAATCTTAGGTTAGACCTAGAATGATGAACCAACCCATGTATTTACATTCATTACCACAGCGACCAATTGAATAAAATAACAGACAAAACGAATGTTTGCTCCAATATTTCCATTAACAGCTGATTTTATACTTTGAAGCAATTATTTGTATTTTTAACTTTTAGGTTATGTTTTTATTAAAGTGTAGACCTGAGCCATGCTGGTTCTTTTAACCTTTATTATAACTGCTGTTATAAAATATAGGAACAATTTGATTTGAACATTTAACATTATTTACCATCTTAGCTTTATGGTTATTATGAATCCTAAACAATTATTATAAAGAAAACATAAAATGATTATGTGATAGAAGGTTACAACGAGGTTGGCGTGCGGAGCACGCAGGGGTTTCCCCTATTTTTGTATATTTTGGAGTTATAACTAAACAATTTTGTAGTATTTTTCTAAAACCTTTTCTTTTGAAACTTTGGTTTACCAATTTGGATTTTTTTCTTTTGAAACGCAAAAATAGAGAAATTTGTTTAAATATTTTGTTTACATGGCAATGTTCTCCATATTTTCCTGAACAATAAAATGTATAATATTGTACACTTTACTTGAATAGGATACATTCTATCTAAGTGATAATGACAAGTGTACAAGCAGTAAAAAAGTGCCTGACGCTTAGACGGTTAAAACATATATTTTTAGAGTATTAAAATTGTTTTATGTTCGAAGTGGACAGAATTTATGCCGTAACTGAAATACTGTTGTATGTTATTAAATAATTTTAAAGAGTAACAAAAATAAAATATTGGTGGTACAAATTATTTTATTTATTTGATGTATAACTCTTTTTAAAAAAATGTATAGCCCTAAAATATGCTAGGTTACAATGACAATTTAAAAAAATAATTACAAAATTATTTTAGTACAGTAAAAAAATAAATATTTGTTAGTAGCCAAATTTACGATACATAAGTAATCCCGTGACAAAATTTTGACATATGTAATCTAGGGTTAATACTGAAATAAAACTCAATGTTGTATTCACCACGATTTTTTATTTATCACCTAGACTACTATTTTTTAATTATTTAATTGATAATTAGTTTATATTAATTTTTATTTATTATTTATCCTTGGGCAGGCTAACTAAACAATCACAATTTTAGATAGTTTCAATTTTTGAAAAGTAAATTTAGTGGCCTACTAGTAATAGTAGGCCTAGTAAACATAACAAAACCAATAAACTGGAAAATTCACCATCTTATTGATGGTAAAAGGTTTTACCCTATAGAGCTACTTAAATTTGACAACTCTTTAAAAATTCATATTTATTTATACATTAAACAAAATTTACTTGTTCACAACAATGTGAATAATAAATATCGAAGAGGAATGAGAACTAATAACAAATTGAATTCAATCGCCGCAAGAAGCGAGTAACTATGGTTCCGATTACAATCTTATTATGTAGGACAGCTATAACTTTCATTAAAAAAAAATTGATGTCAGTATTTACTACATTTTATTCTCTACATTTCTATGTCTTTGAATGCCTCCCGAAAGTAATAGGAAAAAACTTCCTCACTTAGGGTAGTTTTTATGTCAATCAAATCCGTATATTAGATTTAGGCTTGTTTCAAAATTATATGCCTAGGAATATTTGACCAAGGACATAGATCATTTTAATGCTCACTTTATTACCTTTCCATCGATACCAAAAACATAATTTTTAGACAACCATAAAGTATTTAATTCGCAGTTTGAGCAAAAGCTTACAATTGCTCTCGGAACGACTGGTTCAGTGTGTAGCACGTGACGTAGCTGCGCGGGCCGGACGAGTTCACGCTCCTCGATGCACACACCTTCTTTAATACGCCTTGGGTACCTACTATGTCTGAACCGTCGGCGTAGGGTCGTATTGTTAAATTTCAAGACGGTGAAACTGTGAAGCTTCTGGACTTGTATTCCTGGTGTTGTGCGATTCGAGCTGTACGGAGTATAAAAATAGAGATTTATGAATGGCAGCAGCTAGAAGAATCAGCGAAGCAATGGGTTTATCTGGATTTGGGCCTAATGAGGTTATAACCAAATTGCGTGCCTCCGAATGTCAACCAAGTATCCACTTCCTGACCCAATAACGCCTTTTCTTCCGCTTTATCCGTCCATGTGACTGTCTTGACCTTTGCCACTAAAAACTGAACTCAACGCGGCACAACTTTCTACGAGGAGCTCCAGTGGCAGCGCTGTACACTACTACCATTAAGTTTTCTAGTTTTTCATTCTTGCGCTAGCAAATGTAGGGAAATATGCTCTTCATAAAGACGGAAAATAGAGGGTTACAGACGTAAACCCTGACTGTAAACTTACTGAAATACGCATGCGTGACAATTTATGGTAGTGCGTGTTATTAAACACTCCTTTTTCTCACACACTGAACATTATAACGAATATGACATTTTTCTAGTATTCCTCCGCGAGCAACAAGTTGATGTGATAATCACCAGAGTGTAGGCTAAACATTCGAATAGGAACACAAATCCGGCGCGTATATGCTTACACAAATAACGTGGATTTCTTTGTCAAAAATTATCCAAAATTATCGAAATTACTTTTATTTGAAAGGTAATTAAATTTCGAATGTGGTGATCTTTTTATAATTTTGATATTCGCATTATTGAATAAGGAAAAATAGCAAACTTTTGAGTTAAGTCAAAGAACAAATTTAGTTAAATACACATTTTAAGAACTAAAAGATATCCACATTCAGACTGTCCTAACCTTTAAACACATTCAGAATAATTTTCTGATCATTATTGCTCCAGGTATCTTATTACACGTTTAACATTGCTCTTATATGGGAGTTGAGATTCAAAACGGATGCTGGGTCTGCCGAGCCTAAAAATGAACGATTATTTCCAAATATGCGTTTCAGAATGGTGGCTGATTGAAAATTGCAAACCTAAATTACCCAAAAACGGTACATTTTAACAAATAATGTCAGGACACCTTTTTTGTAGCCCTTTTAATTCCCTATCGGATGGTGTAAATGTAAAGACAATTGGCTGAAGGATAATAGTTATGTTTAATAATGGGTTTCTTCAACCCGGCATCTTATACAAACACAGTAAACACAACGATAGTGTATGTTGGCCTACATTATGCTGTTACTATTTTTAACTTAACTATTTACCCCTTCATCCAATCAGTGGATGTAGTGTTCCTTACATTTAAAGGAAATTATTAAGTTTGGTCATTCTTTAAAAATGTACGTTCTGGCTTATCTACTAATGCCAAATCTTCTTTCATAACAAAATGACCATTGCCTTCGTTTATAGTCATTCTTAACAAATACCACGATAAATAAAAAGCTATATTCGTAACAAAAATATAACAGTAATTTTCCCCTCGGCTTAAAACGTGCGCCACAAAATATTCCAGAAAAGCAATCAATAAATGCACTTGGGTCGTAAAACTGTGGAGCCTAGACAAAGCATGTTCCGAAGGTGTAGTCAGCGAAGGAGGTTATTTCTGGCAAACAGTGACGTGACGTTTAAAACACAGCCTCGCTCTGTTGTTATTGTTATTTGCGGCGGACGCTAATTACGGCAAACGGCGAAATTACTTTTATGCCATTGGAATTGTTTCTAAAACGGTATCACTGCCGTCTAAATAAACGATTCTAGTTCGAAAAAAATGTCGCCAAGAAATGCAAGCCGTTTCGCGTTCGGATTCCTCTGGTGGTCAAAACAAAAACTATTAATCTGCGTTACGACGCTGCTGCTATCTATCTTGCTGTTTACAAACTTTAAATAGACGTTAGAGCAACAATGAAATAGGTTAGTTGGCTGCAGGATGGAATTTTCTTTCTCAATAAGATGAATGATGTAGGCCTATTAGACCTCAAACGGAAAGAATTAATAATATGCTAATACCTTAAGCCAGTTGTATGTGATAGACCTAACATTAAATTAGAAACCAGATGTGACTACACGCGAGGCTAGCAATACTATTGCATAATTTTGTAACGCGTTGTGAAAATATAATCAAGTGTTAGAATGTCTTGAAATTATACTGATCATTTTTCATTACTATTATATATTTCATCTTAAGTCTGCTAAAAAATAAAAAGTTTGCGTTTTGCTGATTCGTTACATGTATCACGATATACGGAATTTCATTTAAATCTGTTTTTTTTTTTTATAAATTCACAACTAAAGTGACTTAGTTTTTCCATTAAAGGCATTGGAGTAGGGTAGTAAAGGTATCGTGTCATTTTACGCAAAACTTCGTGAAACATCAAAATTCGTAGTATTTATTTAACATTAAATTTTGTTGAATTATATTTGTTGTTTTAATTAAACTTTATGATTGCATTCTAGGGCTTTTATTGGTCATGGATTGGTAACTCTTACCACAGTACGGCGATTTTGTTGAATTATATTAAATTTGCTGTTTACATTAAGCATTATGATTACAATACATTCTAGAAGATTTTTTGCTCATAGATTGGTATCTCTGCCGCATACGGCTATTTTGTTGAATTATAGGCCTATGTACCAATGAATACTTAAATGTTAAGTATTTAAGTATTCATTGTATGTACTGCTAACATGAAACTTTTTGATTATATTCTAGAGAACTCAATCGGTTATAAGTTGGCACCTCTGCCACAATACACTGACTTTGTTGAATTATAATAAACTAGCTGTTTACATTAAATACTATGATTACATTCAAGAAAATGTTTTGGTCACAGGTCTCTGCCGCATTATGGATATTTTGCTGTTTACATTAAACAATATAATTTCATTATATTGCCAATAGATTGACACCTCTGATGCAATAATTTTAAATTATTTTGTTAAGTTGTATTTAAATTTGCAGTTTACAACAAACATTATGATTTACATTCTAGAAAATGTTTTGCTCATGAGTTGGTACCTCTGCTATAATAGGATGATTTTGCTGTTTATAATAAAAAGTATTACTATAACCCTGAGCATTCAGTTTTTTATTCAAAGGTTACAATTCAGTAATTTTGTTGAATTATATTTTTGATTTTCCCATTAAACATTATGATTAAATTCTAGAGCATTTTATTGGTCAAAGGTTGGTACCTTTGCCACAATACGGTGATTTTGTTGAATTATATTTTTAATGTTTACATTAAACATTATGATTACATTCTAAAGCATTTTATTAGTCATATGTTGGTAGCTCTTCGAAATATATTAGTAGAATTTGTTTACGTTTTCTTTTATTTTGGAGGAAAAAAGCGAGCTATATAAGTAAATAAACGGTATCAGTTAACTGACACAAACTTTCTCCCAACTTACTGTAGTCAAAATAATATTGTTTTTAATCATTTTATTTACTACTTTTTAGAACAAAACAAAAAAATAATATTCTACCTACGTCAATCGTATAAAAAAGTTATTGTCCCAGGCGGGATTCGATCGCGCGACCTTTGAATTACTGGCCGTCTTCTCTACCGTTGTGCTATCCCTTGCGGCCGTTGCCGTGATGCTAGATTGACAACATAAACTTGTTTATTTTTTAACATTTCCCCATAATTATGAAACGCCGAAGTTTTGATAAAAGCGGATGGTGTCATTTTGTTTGGCATCTTAAGCACTATAAATACTGAAAATTTGATCAAAATCGTTAGAGCCGTTTTTGAGAAATTTGCATTTTTGTCGTTTTTTATTGGTTTTTAGGGGTAAATTACCCTTAAAAATTAAAAATTCCAAAAAATGAAAAAAACGCCTGGAGATATTAGGGTTTAGTACCTACATACCAAATTTCATGAAAATCGGACCAATAGTGTCCCCTCTGGTCGTGTATATATACTGCCACACTGACAGACAGACACCACGTTAAAAACACTTTTTTGGGTTCAGGGAGCACCAAAACAAAAAATTCCACTAAAAATATTTTTGGGTTCAGGGAGCACCAACACAGATAATTGCACTAAACAATTTTTTGGGGTTCTGGGAGCACCAAAACAGATAATTCAACTGAAAATTCAAATTCGAACGTTTTTACGAAAACAATACTTTCTCCATATACTACGTATAGGGTGGAGAAAGTAAAAAACAAAATGTGCAAACGTACTTCCCTCGGTTGGATTTTTTGGGCTAATGAACTCGTCCGAGCGAAAATGCGGCCGCTAGAGTGCGAACACATATATACAAAGACATCCTATATGTAATTTTTAATGACACACCAAAACGTGCTCTGGGGACCATTTGCTACTCCTCATAAAAGTACCTGGTTAAAATCCACCTTACCGTGATGACGACGGCTGAGTTTAGCCTATAAGCTGCGAGCGAAGCGAAGCTCATAACCCGAGGCCGCAAGGTCGAGGTGCAAAGCGAATTTTTCCGCTTGGAGTGGAACGAAGGAGCTGGAGGCAAACAATTAGAATTGCAAACAAAGTCCACTAATACATTTCGTACACATAGGCAGCTATTCAGCGCCGTCGTGAGTAGACCAATATCCCAAATTGTTGGTTGAAACCATAAAACATATAAACATAATTTTATAAATTTGCTTAACTCACGTCAGCGGTTCGGCCGCGTGGTCGAATTATTAGCGAATTTCCATAGGAAAAATGAGCTATTGCAGTGGCCCTTATGGTAAGACTCAAGGTCAGGAGTAGCAAATGAGCACCGATCATGGTCCCCAGAACACGTTTTGGGGTGTCATTAAAATTCATATATACATATATATATGTGTTCGCACTCCGATTTGGTCCAAATTTGGTACACGTGTTGGTAGTCTATGTCGCTCGGACGAGTTCGTTAGCCAAAAAAAATCTAACAACCGGAAGTACGTTTTTTGACCGGAAGTAACTATTTTTGGAGATTTTGACTAGGAGAATGCCATTTGTTTTAGAGATTTTCTAAAAATGTAAATGTAGGATGTTATTCTGTACATTTTGTTTTTTTACGCGACCTTATAGCTCGTTTGGTTCCCCCAAAATCGATAAAAACGTAAAATACCATAAAAGTACCCGGTTCGAAGCCAAGTGGTTGCAAACTCGCGAGGCCACTAGAGGAAACAAATTCTACTAATATATTGCGTACACACAGACAGCTGTTCAACGCCTTCGTGAGTAGACCTATTTCCCAAATTGTTGGTTGAAACCCTAAAACATAGGCATATAAACTTATTTTTGGAAATTTACTCAACTCACGTCAGCGGGCCAGCCGCGTAGTAGAATTATTTTATGTTCATGTAAGTTTTGTGTGTTATATTACTGTTGATGTATTTGCATTTTTAAATTGTATTATTTCGTTTCATGGTAATATAATTGTTCCATGACTCTAACTTCTCCTAAAAATACAAAAACAAGCACTTTTATTATTGTTAACATTGTCACGATTTACTTCTAGTTACAAAGTTTCTCCTTGCATTCAGATAAAGGAAGTAACAGATGTTCGCACATTGTACGCCTAGACTTGTACTATACAATTACCTGCCTAACCGCTTGTGGTCGCTTTATGTTCTAACCTGACCACACGATCAGTCTACAGAAGTGTCAGAACGTTTGCATAGAAAGTCTCCGTTACATCTGCGAGTGTGAATAGCAATAAGAGAAATCAAGGCAAGATTATTGTTTGTACTTATAATCAAGGTAAAACTAAAAACCCTGCAGTAGCGTAGCTGAACATTTACAACAAATACGTTTCTACATTTAACTGTTCTTCTGCGTTACCAAATATTGATCGGACCGTAGTGGTCTCTACAGATAGCGCCAATTAGGATGGAGCGCGAAGAGGGGGTGTGCAAGTCTCCTACGCCAGCTCCCACCACATTTCCCCTCTTGCGGCGGAGTACAGTCAGAGCCGCCTGCCCTACCTAATTCATGTCTGCTATGTAGTCGTTTTGATGGTATATCAATACTTTTTGGTGATGACTGTACTGAAGACTCACAGTCGAGTAGGAGAGGGTAAGACGTTACAGCGCATGCTCAAGTAACGCTTCAAGCTAATTGGCACTATCTGTACGTCAGTACTGTTAAATTTCTTTTAAAATAATTCGATCACGCAACCAAACCGCTGACGTGAGTTGAGCGAATTTTCAAAGTTTATACGTTTTAGGGTATCGACCATTTGGGAAATTGGTCTATTCACGAAGGCGCTGAATAGCTGTCTGCGTGTACGACATATATTAGTAGAATTTGTTTGCACATAGCCCTGGCTCACGCGCTGCTTCGTTTTGCTCTCAGCGGAAACGCCCACTTTTCGAGTTTGCATCTCGACCTTGGAACCTATGGACTGCTTCGCTTCGCTCGCACCTGACAAACTAGTTTGAATGGTACTTTTAGGGTTATGTTGGTCGTGTAAAAAAACAAAATGTGCAAAATAATCTGAATATTTAAAATCCAAATACGACTGACTGACTCACTCATCACGAAATATCAAAAACCACCGAACGGATTGGAATGAAATTTGGTATGTAGCTTCCTTTAGAGCCGTAGGTGTTGGTTAAGGAAGTTTTTTTGAATTCAATATTTTAGGGGGGATTGGGGAGGGGGGGGTCAAAGCTACTAAAAATCCACAAAAACGTTCATAGTATAATATATTTATTGATATTTTTTGGTTAATACAGTTAACATTTAACTTTGATTTGTCTATCCGTGCAAATCCGGATCGGGCCAGTTTGTATCCTATATATAAGTTCTTTAGAAAAAAAATGGGTGTGTATATGACCACACAATAGAAGTGAAAACTTCTATGCGAATTTTACAGCGTGTAAAATAAATATCGATTAACTACTGGATTTTATTAACATTTTATTTCCTGATTGATAAATAAATAAAATAATTACAATCATTTTCAAATTTTTAGTTCGATTTGCTTGTAAAGCGTATTTTTTGAGTTTCTAACTATTATTTATTTTCATATTTTTTAGTCAGAGAACCATGATCAGTGCTCACTTACTACACCCAACAAAATTAACGAGTTCCCAAAGTTTTTGCATATCGTTGCGAACCACCCTGTGTATAAAGTCTTTAACGGCACCCGAAAACGTGTTCCGGCGACCATGATCAGTGCTCACTTACTACCAACAAAATTGATATTGCAGTTTAAAATCAATCCGACGTTGTTTGAAGAGGGTGAAAATCACGTCGTGTTCTGGTGACCATGATCAGTGCTCACTTACTACACCCAAAAACGTAATACTGCATTGTCATTGGTCCTTGTTCTTTATATATACTATACACAAAGAGGGTATACATAATCAACACACCGGTCTAAGCGAAAATGTTGCGTTACGTGACGTGACGCGAAACGGCGATTTACCTTACTACAAAAAAAAAAGAAAAATACCCAACGTTGCTATAAAAGTTTTCACTTCAAAAACCCAAAAATGTCATTCTACGAAAATTCTCAAAAATCTATACTTCTTGTCAAAAAACGTGCTTCCGTTTGTTGGATTGTTTGGCTAACAAACTAGCCCGAGCAGCTTAGAAAACCAACGTATGTACCAAATTTGTACCAAATTGGACTTAAAATATTATTGTTAGAGCGCGAACACTTATACACATATATATTCAGTTTTTAATGACACCCGAAAACGTGTTCTGGGGACAATGATCGGTGCTCATTTACTACTCCCGACCATAGGTCCCACCATAAGGGTCAGTGCAATCATCTTTCGTATGAAAATTTGCTAATAATATAGAAGGGTTAAGGTTAAATGAAGCCGGGATGCTCTGATCTGCTCCACCTGGAAAAATTGGTGATGAACGCTTTCATGGTTTCAAATGGAAGTGGCTACACGAATCCGCTATGCTCCAATCAGTTCAGAACAGAGTCGTAAGGATCCTAAAGAGAGCATTGATCTACGAAATTCTGAGACGTACGGGTTTGCATTGCAGTTGATTGTATATGAATTGCAATGGATTGCAGACTATTCGTGTGACTGCATCATGTAAACGTGTTTAAATGTGTCCATGTTTTAAATTTAATTTTTGGAACGAAGTTCCTTAACGTGGGCTGCGTAGGAGTTAAAAAATATAAAATGTAATGCGTAACGAAAAAAAGTGTTATTAATTGGTTGCTATGGCAATGACAAAATAAAATACGAGTAACGAAAAAACGTTATCAAATTGGTTTCTATGGTAATGATTGTAAATACATTCAAGATGTGTTTTGGTTCATTAATTTGTATTAAGAGACGTTTGGTTCCGTCCAGCGTAGTTCAGATATTATCGTCAAGTGCTTAAATACATTCAATAAACATAAAATGTTGGTTCATCAGTCCAGGCCTAATCTAAAATTATCGTGTATATTTAATTAATTTTACCTCCTTAACATATATATTTAATAGTTTTAGGTTAGGCCTAGAAAGTAATTTTAAGTTTAGGCCTAACCTAAAATTATTTTATGTTCGTTGCCGTTAAGGCAGGTAAAATAAATTAAACATACACATAATAATTTTAGGTTAGGCCTAGACTGATGAATCAACATTTTAGGTTTATGGAATGTATTTACAATGAATGGACATTTAACTGGGTTTACCACCTTGGTTTTGATGTTATAATTAATTCTACACTTTTATTATAATAAAATTATACGTAAGGAAAAAGTAAATACTTGTAAAAAACTCAACTAATATAAACAATAATTGAAAAATTAAAATTACTTACGTTGCCGTTAAAGGTGGTAAAAGAATTGAAGATAAGGCGTGATGAACTTCGTTCGTGACGGGGATCCCATGACCGCACACATTTACCAATGACTACATATTAATAAGACGAAAAGTCCCAATGTTAAAAATTCAGCCCAAAAAAGCAGGTATAAAAGTGTGTTTTTGCGGCCCGCCATTAGGAGCGCTGAGCGCTCTTTTTGCCGACGAGGGTCGGATTCAATGAAGTGCAGAAGAGAGACTGGGGGAGGGGGGAGAACGGGAGAGAGAGAGCTAGAAAGAGAGATATAGAGCATTAGTTTTCCTCGAAAACTAAGCTGTGCAGTGTGAAGGTAAAAACATCGATGTATAAACACACTGGATCGCTGGCTGCGTGTATTGAAAACGGTCCGGCTGGCCTAGCCGCTTCCCCCACCACTGGAGGGACAGCAACAACACGTGAAGCATTCAAAGTTAAAAAGGCGGGTTGACACGGTACGAGTAAGCTCGGACCGAGCTATCTATTTGTACTCGGTCAGAGTACATTCAAGCCGGTAAACTCGGAACGGTGTTGACACGCACAACAACACTCGGATTGAATTTTGTTAGTGGTAATGGCGAGAAATGTAGTAAAACAGTAATTGATTGATTGTTTGTTCGCAAATTATGTCTGATTTTGTGCGTAAAGGATTGTTATGTGTTGCCGATATGCTAATTGAGGAAGTACGGGATCCAAAGTATTGGCGTAGAGTTCCTGAACGAACAGTTTGGACCCGGAACTGGATTTTAAAACGACAACAGTTTGGGGCTTTAAGCTCGTCTGTAGCCATCTTGAGAATATAAGACACTCGTATCCGAGAAAGTAGAGTAGTATCCGACTTCACTCGGCCCGAGTTCGTCGCTTCAGAGATACTCGGACGTATTGTTGACATGATACGAGTAGCGTCCGAGTGATCCGAGCGCAACATCCGAGCTAGCTCGGTCCGAGCTTACTCGTACCGTGTCAACCCGCCTTAATGCAACGCTCACAAATGTTTTAATTTATTTTGCTCAGCTTCAAAACAATGCTTCGCTATTGCTTGATTTAATTTAAAAGTTAGTAAAGTTATTCCATTGACTTAAGTGATCGAATTGTAAGCTCTCAGTGTAAGCTTTTTTCCAAAGCCAGTTTGTGTCTTAACTGTAAGTCGAATTTAAAAACTAATATTTTGCGGGTAGCAAATTAGATTTTCAACAAAATAGTATTCTTGATTTTTTCCGTATCTCAAACCATAAGCTCACAAAATGACCGTAAACTTCAAATTTGTAAAAAAATCGTCCAAGTTTTTGTATTTCAACCATTTAGTCAACACGTTTATTCTAAACTCATTCAAAAGTGTTCCATAGCTTTTTTGTAGATAAAGGTTTAAAGAATTCATATATGCCAGTTTTGCAAGTAAACAAAATGATTGAAGTAAAATTAACAAAGTTATTAGCTCAAGGAACAAGCATCCTATTACTTTAAATGAGTAATTCTTGTATCTATCTTTGTTTGTATCTGTCGTGGATCTCGAAAACGGCTGTAACGAATTCAAAGAAATTTTGTTTTCTAGTATTATTACAAAAATATGTACACATATATAAAATTTAAACTTAAACTACACTTATAAGACAAGAAAGAAAGCAGTCATGGAACTGCCGGCAGAAGTGAAATCTGCCATGAATACACATCGTTGGTTATATGATATTGGTTTAATTCGAAATTTGGTCATTGCTTTTATTTTCCCCAGTTTAGAATTTAAGTCTGAAAAATAAAAATAACATAAATATGATTGTCTATTAGTCAAATAATAATACAAAATACATAATTTTAGTTAGGCCTGTACCGTGAATAAACGGCATGTACATTCATTACCGTAACAACCAAGACACTTTCAAAAAATGAGGAAGCACTATATCCATTTTAGAGGTATCGCAAACTGTTTTAGCACAACTTACAAAATTAGGAAGTACGATATCCATTTCATCGGTAGGGTGACGTCACCTGAACCCATACAGCTATTGAGTCAAGCCTTTCAATTTACCACCGCCTATTTTATTTCGTCGGTTTAACATTACCGAAAAGAATTCATTATTTTATCTTATTTTTAGTTTCAATCTTGTACAAACTATATCCGTAAAAAATTTAATTTCCGATGGTGCTTCTTTGTGCTAGGTTTCAGGCCGAAATTCCCAAGAATAAAAAAAAACAAATTAAATGTGTTTTAATGTCAAACTGTATAGTCGTTTTTTAAAGTCCTGCGGTAAAATAATGAAGTATTTGCTCTAAATCTGAAAATTTTAAATTACCAATTCAAACGCAATTCATATTACCCGTATTTCCAAGTAATATATTTAAATTGGAATGTTTAAGACCGAAAACAAAATTTTGAGAGATTTATAAAAACTTAATTTGATGAACATTACGAAAAGCTCATTAACGAACAAATCAAAACAACCAGTCCCATTGAAAACGTCTTTGTGCAAACTCTATACAAATGTGTTACAAGAATTTCCCAGTTTAAATGTTGGCAGTACTGACTGTAACATCTGATCCAGTATGTAAATGTATGAATAAATAGAGTTATCAATGTACGCAAGCCTACTCGGTGAATCATCTGGAGCGGAAATATAATGAAAATATTTCACTTATAGATGCAAAGTGCAATTCATTGCTTACAGGTAGCGATGATTTATTCATTACGGCGAACTGGTGTGAAGCAATGTTCATTCATGTCTTTAAGCGTACGTGTGTTGCAACTGGTTAGGCTTACACTTTGCTAGTTGAGTAGACGTAATTTAATTCTAACAAAGTTAGCCCAATTGAAACCGTAGCGTGTTCCTAGCGCCACGTCAACAGTTGACGAGGGTTTGACAGTTTTGACAACTGAGGCAGAGTATTGCCAGCGCCAAAATATTGAAGTATGGGCTTGTCTATATAAAGCACGTTAGCGCAGTGGATTTTCAAATCTATAATTTTAATGACGTTAAACGTGATAATAACGACGAAATATTATAATCATACTGTTATCGGCAATATATTTTTTTTTACTGTGACTAAACAGTATAGGTTAGTACCTCTGGTTTTTTTAAAATTCTAATTATATAATGTGATAATAACGACGAAATATTATAATCATACTGTTATCGGCAACATACTGTGACTAAACAGTATAGGTTAGTACCTCTGGTTTTTTTTATTCCCTTACACGATTTATGGCAGACCCTTACACAATTTATGGCCTCGGCGCTAGCAACACGCACCCATTGAAACAGTTGTGCTACAGGTTCGAGACTAATTGCCAGCATTGGTTTGTTGAAGTAAATTAATTGAAAATAAGGTTTATTTAACACGTTCACTGCTAAGGACGCACATATCGTGAGCTTGACACTGGTCACTATGACACACGGTGCATTGCGTGATTCGCAAGCCAACCCTCGTATCGGGAGTATTTTCAATACACAATGCATTGCGTGCTTTGCACGCGAACCCCCGTATTTTGAGTATTTTTAATTCAAAATACATTGCGTGCTTCGCACGCCAACCCCCGTATCGGGAGTATTTTCAATTCAAGATGCATTGCGTGCTCCGCACGCCAACGCCCGTATTGGGAATATTTTCAATACGCCAATTTTAAGCCTATGTGCTATGGGCGCACATTACGAAGAAAGGTTCAAAAATAAAAAATAAAGTAATTTCTACCCATTTAGGCTATAAATATACAAATAATTCGACCACGCAGCTGAACCGCTGGCGTGAGTTAAGCAAATTTCCAAAATTAAGTTTATAGGCCTATGTTTTAGGGTTTCAACCAACAATTTGGGAAATAGGTCTACTCACGAAGGCGTTGAACAGCTGTCTGTGTGTACGCAATATATTAGTAGAATTTGTTTGCGCCTAGTGGCTTCGAACCGGATACTTTTATGGTATTTTATGTTTTCATCGATTTTGGGGGAACCAAGCGAACTATAAGGTCGCGTAAAAAAACAAAATGTGCAGAATAACATCCTACATTTATATTTAAAAAAAAAGTCTTAAAAAATTTAATTTTCGTAGTAAAATGTCAAAAAATAGTTACTTCCGGTCAAAAAACGTACTTCCGGTGGTTGGATTTTTTTTGCTAACGAACTCGTCTGAGCGACGTAGGCAACCAACATGAGTACCAAATTTGAACCAAATCGGACTTAAAATGCG
>JAGFPH010002453.1:126291-162862 GCA_018207615.1 Philaenus spumarius | reverse complement strand
TTAATTATGGGCAAAGAAAAAGAAGGAGACAAACCAGGGCTCACGATGACAGAACGCTCCATCGTCATAGAGTGGAAAGACGAGTGGAACAATCGCATGAGGAGGTTTCAACGGCGTTCACGGCAATGCAAGTGAATTGATACGCTGCAGAGCGAAAAATGAAATTACAAAAGGGCTCAGTTTTGTGTGAACATTAACGGCGATTAAATTCCCGATCCTTTCCCCCCCCGATTTTGGCTATCAATGTGCCCTTTTTACTTACACTATTTTAATGGACTTGCAATGATAGGAATTATTTAGGTATTCGTACGTAATATTATGCATTTTTTAAATATAATATGTATTGGAAACTGGTTGAGTAATTGTAACTTGGCTGAAATAATCTGTCTTCAACCGGAAGAAACATTTCTCATGGACTTATTGATTATTCTTTTGATATATAGGAAGTATTATTTGCGCACAACAGTGTTTTAGTTATTTTGTGTTAAATTATACTTTTTATTTTAGACTTATGACTGAATATGTTATTCGCATATAGATATTTATTTTTTTTTTTTTTTAGTTATGAACTTCCATTTTCCAGACAGATATTTTCTTGTAAAATGTTAAATTGTAACCCGATATTCAATATGTTTTTCTCTTTGTGAACATCGATGGTGCCCCAGTGATATTTGATGACGACCATCAAAAGTTTATTTTAAATAACTCGAAATGTTTACATTATGTGACAATGTTAATCGAACTCGTTAGCAAGAGAGCAACAGTGTCAGGAAAGCAGCAAATGTAGTTACATTTTTGGCTTCTCAAGGTTAATTATTATTATTGTATATGAATATGCTGATACCGTTATATCATCTTATTCGAGTGACTAAATTAAGGCTACATTTTAGAAACTTTGTTAGCAAGACAGTTTGAGACTGTGAGAGTGTTAAGCAAATCAACCAAAAACATTGTAGATGCAAGGGAAAATTAAAACAAAAAAGATTTAATATTGAAAAAATACTGAAGAGATATTAAATACTTTCTGTGTAATATTATGGGATGGGATTTTCGTCGATCAAAAGTAACAATATTTATTTAAAAACATTATCAAAACACACAAAAAAATATTTAAAAATACACACACAAATTTGTTTTACAACCTGTCTTTATGAAATTTGACCAAGAAAGGTCAAACAAGAATTTTCATGACAGTATTTTTTCACAGTTATTACATATAAGTGTCTATATGGTTTTTATGTGTGAGACTTTAAAACATTTTATGCACATTGCAAGCTGTAGGGCAAAAGTATTGAACATAATATAGGCGTACACTTAATGGCTTTTATACTTAATGTTTGCTTTATGTTTCAAATATCAATTAATTTCGTCAGACAATCCAAAGAATTATCTGGGTGGATAACTAGTTTCGACGGCTATACCATCATCATCAGATCTATGACAACGATGTTAAAACAAAGTTGTTCAGCCAGTCGGGGACGTCATCTTATTTACTGGCGGATATAACGCAATGAAAACAATTACTTAAAACATTCAAACAATGAATATTGGGCATTGCTAAAAGAGGCATTGCTTTCATGTTTTCTTTGTGTTATAATATGCACCGGTAAATAAAATGGCCTCGTTGACACCCAGCTATAAAACATCATTTCAACATCATTGGAGGATCTGACGATGGGGATATAACCGTCAAAACTAGTTGTCCACCCAGATTAATACCTTAGATTGTACGACTGAATGAATTCAAATATTTAAACCTTTATACAAATAAGAAGTATTTCAAGAAGTTTCAACCCTTTTACAATCTTATTGTAACGTGATAAAATTCAATAAAACATTTGAGTTACACCAGAAAAACAACATAACGTGTATGACGGCTAGTATCATAGTATCAAGCCGGCAAACCTATAATAGCCTTGTTATGATTATGACAATTTTGACGCAAAAAAAATGAAATCGCATAGATTTCAAAAATGTAACTTCAGCAACAAAAGGGTTAAACGAAATAAAATCGTTTTTTTTTAACTTGTACATTATATTTTGCTCTTCAAATTATTTTGACTTCATGACTTTGTCGATTAAGTAAATTATCTACATTTGTAAATTTATCTGATCTTTTATTACCTAATGAAATAAGAAATTACACCAAGAACACATAATCTACTTTTATTTAAATTTCCAGCACACTATGTTTTGCAAGAATTATTTCAAGTTTAACTAATAAAAATCATCAAATCGTATATTTAGCTTTAATTTTCTTCCCGCTGTATTTCAAACCATAACGTTAATTAAAAATATCTTAAATCACATTTATTTAAAGCATTGAATTTATATTTAAAATAGAGCATTCTTAACCCATAAAGATATCGTCATATATGAACTGTTATTTTATATGAACGGAGTGGAAACAATGTTGAACAAAGGGCGTAAAAAAGTGAAAAACCCTCATTTAAAATCTGTGTTTCTGGCCTGTATCTAAAAAGCATGTACTTCAACATCTACACTTGAGAAATATTTGACTACATATACACAACATGATTCTTCAAATCCAGAACAATAAGAAATTGAAGTTTGGTGATACTTGAATATAGTAGACTATCACCCCTAATTTTGTTAGGGAATGAAGAGCAAGAGTAACGAGTACTTAAGACAAAATATTTAAAATCTATTAAAAAATGTTAAATTTGTATGACTACATTGTTTGTAACTGTAGTAAAATATATACATTAAATAATAACTAACTAGAAAATATTACTGTTTCAAATGATTGCTACATTTTGATTTAAACAGGGTGTTCTCCCACGTGTTCATTGCATCATTTACAGAAAAATGTTCCAATAATCATAGGTTATAAAATGCTCTGCTGTCCGTCTAGCCGCCATTTTGTTTTTCTTTAATAAATACCTTTATCTCTAGAACAGTTTTACCAATTGAGTTAAAATTGTGTCCGGTACTTACAGATGTAGAGACAATTAAGGAAAAAATATCAACTAGTTTCAATAATTTGTTTAAAATGGCGGCCATCTAGATTTCAAATGAGAATAACCCAAAGTCAGTAAATATTTTAAAAGAAAGTCAAGAGTACATTTTTGTAGCCCATTTAATTTCCAATCGAATGTAAGCCAAAACTATCTGACTAAAGATGGCCATACACGATACGGCTCGCCTGTCAGTCCTGCCGGAAGCTTCATCGGAAGTCTGGCGCAACGTTGAACTGAAGATCCTATCTACGATCCAGCCGCCTGTACCACATGTTGTTGAACTTGTTTCAAAAGTCAGCAAGCAGTGAAAATATCACTTGAAGACATTGATGTACTCAGTTACAGCAGTACTTGAGTCTAAAAAAAACCTAAAGTTTGGTGTAAGAGGTTGTTTTGAAGAGAAACGCCTTTTCTCACATTCACCTGCTTAACCAGGCACGTAACCGCCCTCTCCCCCCCCCCCCCCAAACTCCAAAACTTAAAAAAATAAGGTCATCATGCCACTGCTTATTGCAGTGAAAAAGGTGAATTTAATACTTGGATTCATCAACACAAGTTCCAAGTATTGCAATTTCCTGCTTAGATTATTGTGACTCAAATATTTTGTGAAAAATATTGGGAGTATTTTCAATACATATGCGTTGCGTGTTTTGTTAGAGTATAGTTTTTTTGTTGAACCCTCATAGTTTTCTTATTTTAGATAAGATGAAGCTCACAAGAGAGTAAGGCAACCTACTGGGGATCCATGTGCATTGTACGTTGTAGTTTAATCAAGTAAATCTAAATATCAGTATGCATGCAAGCACAATGATGTAAAATATGATGCTGTATCGTCTGTTGTGTTGTCTATTTTATAATTTAATTTGCGCTTTTTAAACCTAGTAATAATTTTTACTACTAAATTTTGGGATTTCAGGGGGGGTTTTAACCCCCTAACCCCTCCCTGGCTACGGCCCTGTCTTAGCATCAGCGAGTACCGTACACAATTTGACTTCTACTTGAAGCATTTCAGGACCTATGACTATTATAATTTTTACAGTAAAAGATGCAATAAATATGTAGGTGAATTATTTATTAATTAACATTTTTGAAACACACTGTATAAAAACAGGGTTTATTTGTATTTCGATGAACTGTATGTGTCTTATATTGACACTGAAATGTCTTTTGTTTTACAATAAAACAAGACAAACTAATATTTAAATTAGCCTAGAACTCATGTCTTACAATTATATTTTCAATGCACAAGTATATCAAATGTAATATTTATAAAATTTAATAATTTACTACAGTATATTTTATAATTTATTTATTACATTTTTCTATTGCAAATTTTAATCGGTAGATGTATAACGATTAAGTTTGTTTTTCTCATAATGGAGCCTAACAAGATTGTTTCTGTTTTGACAAAGAGAGTTAACGCGTAATATATTTCCAATTAGCATAATATGTTTGTTTTAGCATGGCTCTGAATTGCGATAGCATTTAGAGACAAACTTGTCTGTATTGTCTTTTGGCCAATAATTATACCCATGAAAATGAATATCAGAAACTGCAAGAATATTGTTTATAAACATATTTATGTATTACATTGGTTAAAGAAAAAATGTATAGGCTACAATTAAGAGAAATTTGCACGCTTTTTATTAATGTCTTAGGAATTCACATACAAAACGACATAAATAATAATTTCTGACAAGCAAAATCTATTTGTTTGTTATGTATAAACGCACATAATTCCACAGGAATAACTCTACATTCAATCTTTAAAAGCCCATTTCTCCCGGTTTAATTAACATTTTTATTTTTTATTATGGCACTCATTAATTCTACTCACCATTCTGCTTCCTTTAGAGTAATAAAACTTATGAAAATCCAGTTTCTAAATTGCCAAAATCGCCTGTTTTCTCTGGCTCATACTTCGGAATCTATAAAAGACATTATCCTGGAAATAATTAATAAAAATATGGACTTTTGTCTTTATTTCTGTGAAACATTCATGTCTTTTTGATTTACAGTTTTTCTGCTATAGTGTTTTAAAAAAAGACTTGAAACCCGAAAATGTGGAAATGCTTAAAACACGATTTTCTAAACGGTTAAAGATGAAAAAATCCTTATTCAGAGAATATTCGATTCTACTATGTCATTTGATGTGCATATCGAACAAATTTAATTATTTTTGATACCAATTATTTCAGAAAAAAACATTTTAATACCTCTAAATTGGGAATAATTCGAAAAATAATGGAGATATTCAAAAAGTACAAACTGATCTGTATTCTAGATGGCATTCTGCAACTTTTGACAACATGCACATAAATATTTTTTCCCACTTCAAATACAAATTTTAAAAATCACACATTTCTATAATTTATTTGTCAAAAACTATACGAGATATTGAAATTTTGAAAGTGGCCCATTAAAATATTTAAAAGAACCATAAAAATTAAATACTAAAGATGCACACAATTAAAAACTCTGTATGAAAAATATGTATAACTGTGAAATTTGTTCTGTCCAGTTATTTTCTTGAAAGCGTAGTCATGCCATTTGATAAACATTACATGAACTGTAGTCTGTCCCCTTTTTTACTGGAAAAAGCAGAAATCATCTGAGACACTTCAAACAGAAATTTGGAAATCTTTGTCGGAATGGTTTTGAGTAAATGCTCAACCATCGTGAGGGTTGACAGTAACAGTCAGAAGTTTACAACTTTTTCAGTCAATCGAACAGCTTCGCTGGAACTGCTCGGCAGTCAGCGGTGGTTACGTAATACTTATCAATCCCTACTGCCACATCTTGACCTCTCCAAAACCTTTGACGTTTGGGTGAATGTGTATGGCAGTGCTTCTAAAATCGTTACTAATTCTTAGCTGAAATGCGTAAAAAAGGATACATTGATCAAAAGTACAAACATCTCTACAGCTAAGGAAACAATGATTTTCGAAAGTTAAATATGAAAAGCAACGTGTGACCGAAGACATGATTCAAAATCTTTGAGTATAAATTAGTTTTACTATTTATAAATAAATGTTTGGGTTTCCTCTTAAAGATATCTGTGCAATCTGGTGTCCTCTTTTAATATTATAGTTGTAATATCTAAATCCATCGTAAATGTTAATCTCTCTACAAGCTTAAAAGCCACAACCAAGCTAACTATTAATAGGAGAACTGTTGTCCGTTAATAACAAATCAACATAATAGTCACTGTCAGTTGTCAGTCCGTTCTGCTAATCGCTGTGGTGGGGAGTCTATTGCTTCTTGAAAATGGTATGTAGTACATTAAAAATCATATTGTTTTTATTAAAATGCAGCTTAAAAATTAGTAACATCTATAAAGTTGATAATCTGGTAAATAATGTAATGCAAGTTTTAATTGTAAGATATTTTTGCTATTAAATTTGATTTAATAAAGTTTACAATTTACATTCAATAAGAAAAATTAATATTCCAGTCTTATTATACATTTAGTTTGAATAAATAACATAAATAGCCACAGACTATAAAAATAATCGATTAACGTAAATATCTTCATGTAGCCTATAGATTGTTAAAAAAAAAACAGAAACAATCTTTTAGTTCAGCTGGCAATTTGCTAGATGTACAATATTGTAAGTTCAATATATATATTTGTATATTTTCTAATTTTCTAATTATTTCAATAATATATGTAATTATTTAAAAGTAATTGTGTTGAATATTCAATGTTAATTGATGTAAAATTAGTTCCTATAATACTGTATTCTATATTTGTTCATATTACTTTCATTTACAGGTTCTACCAGAATGTAAAATAGTTTGGTATCTTTATGTACAATACAAAGTGAATTGTGTCGAATAACGGAAAACGTGTTTTGTATTTAGTTTAAATAGTTAAGAATGTAATGTAATATAACAGCTTTTTATTTAAATAATAAAACACTGTGGCGGAGGTAATATACAAGACCATGGTATGACTAGTGACGGAGGGTTACAGGAAAGATATTTGGTAGTGTCAGAAGTGTTTGGCGTGGTTTCGTATATTGTAACTTGATTTGACAAAATTTATTACAGATTTCGGCATTGGTTTAGTTTTTCTAAAAAAGTTGCAGTAAAAACAATAAAAAGCTAGTACGAACTTTGAAGAACTAATTGGCGGGAATGTATTAAAAAACAGGAGAAATAAATTCTAAGGTAAAACTAAGTACATAGACTTACCTTATCTTTTTTGTCAAAGTATATAAAATATTTTAAATACCTTAGGCACTTTATATACAAGTTACCTTGTAAATAATTTCATTTCCGATAAACACATTGTTTTAATTTTACTTTTGCAGAAAAGGCCTAAAAATACAAGGTTAGGTAGATAAAAACACAAAAATTTTTGTAATAAAAATATATAATATTAATTCTTGGATGACATAAAACATGGATACAGTAACAATAATTACAGGAATTATTTTACATTCTACAATATAAGCAACAAATTTAATTTATCGTAAAATTACAACACATTAATAATGTACAAATTAATATGCTACTGTCACATTTTTAAGTATATTCTAAACATATATTTGAATTCCGCTCTAATTTATTTGCATCTTTAAATCCGTCAGTTTTGTTGTAATTATTTTACAGTAAAAAGAATTATCAGATAATTGTAATTTAATTGTATTGCAACCTTTAGTTCGTGGTAGATTTTATTTTAAATTTGTTTTTATTTTAGTTGATTGCATTTCTTAAACAAGATCTGAATCTAAAAATAATAATTTAATTCAAATTTAAGTTGTCACATTTAGGCGACAAACTTTTTTTGCAACAACACACCACATCATTGCATACTCTTACCAACAACTCTCGAACATCTATTTTATCATAAACCTGCCTTCTGTATAGGCGTTCGGATGTTCCCTTCAGTCAGGGAAAGTAGGCTTATACATAAATTAAATAAATAATAAGTTTGTCTTGCTGTTACACAAAATTTGAGTTGTATTACAATATAATCTCACTAAAAACAATACATATTTAAAAGTTATTTAATAACCATTATTTAAAAAAATTCTAAATAGGCTAATTAAATTAATTAAGTATAATTTTGTCAACATAGAAAAATAACCTTAAAATAGTTTTTTTTTTAAGTCAAATAATACGTCTATACTAAATTATTGAAATATACAGGGTGTCCCATAAGTAAAGTGCCAAACTTCGGGGAATGGTTCTACGGGTCAAAATAAGAAAAAAAAGTTCATATAAACAGACACGAAAACGCTTTGTTTTCTAGGTATACGCCATTTCATTTTTTGTACTAAATAATTCTTATCCAGAGAACGTTTTGACTGATTGAGTTCAAACTTGGCATGAAGTTTAACCTAACAATGATATATCGCAAGAAAAATAAGCGATTAAATTCCATCATGAGTTTCAAAATGGTGACTGTTTGAAAATTTCAAACCTAAATTACTCAAAAACCGTGCATTTTAACAAAAAATTTCAAGATACCTTTTTTGTAGCCCATTTGATTCCCTATCGGATGGTTTAACTGACAAAACAATCAGATGAAGGATAATAGTTAAGTTATGTGTAAAATTGGTTTATTCAACTTTGTATCCTATACCAACACAGCAACATTGTATGTACATTTGCTGTCATTATCTTTAACTTAACTATTATCCTTCATCCGATTGTTTTGACAGTTCCACCATTCGAAAGGGAATCAAGAGGGCTACAAAACAGGTGTCTTGACATTTTTTGTTAAAACGTACCGTTTTTGAGTAATTTAGGTTTGAAATTTTCAAACCGCCGCCATTTTGAAACGCATGATTGGATTTAATCGCTTATTTTTCGTGAAGTTTGGCATTGTTGGGTTAAACTTCATGCCAAGTATGAAGACAATCAGTCAAACCGTTCTCTATATAAGAATTATTTCGTACAAAAAACAAAAATGCGGATATCTAGAAAACAAATTGTTTTCGGGTCTGTGTTTATATGAACTTTTTTTGTTATTTTGACCCGTAGAACCATTCTCTAAAGTTTAGCACTTTACTTATTGGACACCCTGTATATTTTACATTAACACACAGAAGATCACATTAAGTGTTTATAATCAAAACAACACACTTCTTTAAACCAATAAAAAAGTCAAAAAAGTAATAAATTTTCATAGAACAAATTAGGACGACAAACATTTATTAATTTGTTTTGGCACAAGTTACTAAACTAATGCCGTAGTTTGAAATTAAAATAACACCTGTCAGATATGAGGAGGACAAATTTCCACAACACATTTATTTTAAAAAATCTGAAAAAGATAGAAAAGGATTAAAGACATGCCTTCTAGAAGTGATGCACAAAAGAAAAAGAAATTTTTACAAAGGACTGCAATGAGAAACCGCACAGTGACAGTAAAAACAAAAATATAGAAAACATAAAAAAATATTTAACTATAACTTAATATATAATGTAAAATAATAATGCATTGTACATATTTTAACATATCATTTATAGTTCATAATATATATATATATATTTATAATAACATTATAATCCCTTTAAGAAAATAAGATCTGCTTTTTAAATTTTAGTACAAACATTTTTAATTTTGAAAGTTTTAAAAACAATAGATCCATATTTACAGATATAGGCGTGAATCCTGGCAGTAGGCGTCACCCTGGCGCAATGGGCCGGGGGTGTGAGGGAAAAAAACATTTTCCCACACCGCTTTCTAATGTGACTCATCCTTCAAACGAACTAGTGCATGTTTACCTCACCCTTATAACACGTTCACTGCTATGCAAATACGTAATAATCACTAATATTTTAAAGCGGACGCTCATAGGCTTAAAATTGGCGTGCAATGCATGCTGTATTTAAAATTCTTCCAATATGGGGCTTGGCGTGCAAAGCACGCAATGCACTGTGTAATGAAAATTCCCCCAATAAGGGGGTCGGCGTGCAATGCACTATGCGTCGGCCGCTTCTCATATTGTTCAGTGTCAAGCTCACTTGTGCGTCCTTAGCGGTGAACGTGTTAAACAGAGATGTACCGGGATACTGATGTTTTTAGTCAGGTTAGTAGCGGTTTGCTCAAGTGCCAGCATTCGAGCCGGTATCGGTTGTTTTTTTTATAAATAAAATCAGGAAATACAATTTATGTAGTGCCAGAAGTGTGCCAAACTCTAAGTAAACAGTATTATATTTGTTACACAGTGTACAAAATAACAATTTCACTCTACAAATGGTTGTATAAATTGTTTTTTTAAAGTAGTTTAGAGGTATTATTTAAAATTTGACTCTATATGTTTGGAAGCAACTACTCTTATATTATCTAAATGGATAGTACAGTATTCTATTATTTCTTTACTCGTAGATGTATGCCGAGTCGAACGTCCGTGTTATACGTGTTGTAGCAATACAATAGTATTAAGTGTTTAATGTATGTGTGTATTGTATATTATGTGATTAATTTATTGCCATGTACACCACTAACATGATGTAATGTTATTTACATGTTTTTACGATATTGTAGATGTAATATATTACAAATAAATGTTTAACTTAAAATGTAAAGTGTTCAGACCTGAAGTTAATTTGTTTTACACGTTAAGTTGGTACCTAAGGACTCATGAAGGATGGAAGTTGAATACTCTCCGAGGTCCAGTACTACCAAGATAAAAAGATTTCATCACTGACTCCATAACCCAATTAATATAATAATAAGAGTACTTAACAATGAAACGTCCCTCTATAGTTAGACAGCTGCATTAGGCCGCGCTCACTTTGGATACGTTTACGCACGAATGATCCCGACCTACCAAATCCTGTTGGAGCACGCAGACTAGGTACGTTTTGTTCATACGTATACATACATGTAGCTTTGACGTACGAAAACAATCCAAACTCGTTGGGGTTTTAGTACACTTTCGTGTGTCAAAAAAATGTATGCTGAATTATTTATTAACTTGATTTACGGACACAAATGTTTGTGGGATCAGAGTGATTCAAGTTATCACTTACGTGACCTTCATCGCAGGTGAGAAATATTCGAAGAAATGGAAATATCAGGTAAGTACAATTGATATTTGTTTGTGGTAGCCTAAACTGGATTGTTTTACAACAATCCATTAAAAATGGATTATTCATTTTTCTCCGATGAGGACTTCACGAATGCGAAATCACCAGAACACCGCCAATTTGGCGGAGGAAAACATATTCAGTGTGCGCACTCTATTCGTACGAATAGTATCATACGTTTTCGTACGATACAAATTCGTATCCAATGTGAGCCCGGCCTTAGGTGTTGAATATAATTTGAAAATAACTAGCTTTTGTATCAGCTGTATGTTGTAATCTTCGTAAATCCTATGAAATAAATCAATCGGAAGTCGAATGAATTCTATTACCTATCTAAGTTAACATTTTCAGTGCTACGGCATATTAGGGTGTTATAAAGGATGACTAGCAAGATGATGGGTTTGGTTATGAAAGACTAGCAAGATGGGGGCAAATTTAAACAATCGTAAGTTGCTTTGTAGTCGCTATTTTCCTAGGACCTGCACTCGTAGAAGGATTCCTACCAACTACTCAGGTAAATTTTCCAATGTAAAGTGAATGGGACAGGTGCGGTTAAAACTGCGCCCAGTCACAGGGAAGAACACGTTTTACGGGTGTACCCGTGCTCAGTCACAGAAAAGAACACGTTTGCGGGTGTACCTGCACTCAGTCACAGGAAAGGACACGTTTTGCGGGTTTAAGGGGGCACTCCACGTTAATATTGATAAAAATTACAAAAAATTCAAAAAAAAACATTTTTTACATAGTTTTGTTCCCTGTGATTTTCTGAACAATTTGATACATAATAAGTATAGATAATATGCCTATAATTAGTTTATTTTATCTAAAAACTAAACGCTTACACATATTTCAGGCATACAGATGTATATTCTCCAAGTAACTTCAGTGTTTTTCTAGACCGTTTTCCGAAAGTTTTGTTTTCACACGTTTTCATTTACTGTGGTAAACATAACCCAAATTGTATTTGAGATAGCTTCATAATTTTTTATTTTGAAGAGGACATTTCATTGTACAACCTGTAGTATGGATATCATTAGTTCCTATAATAAAGATTTTAAGAAATGATTAAAAAAATATTTTACTAAAATTTTTTATAAAAAAATTAAATAACATATTTTTTACAGAAATATTTTATATAATTTAATATCCATACTACAGGTTGTAGAATTAAATTCCCTTTTCAAAATAAAAAAGAAATATGAGGCTATCTCAAATACAACTTGAGTTATGTCTGCCACAGTGAAGCCTAGTTAAATCAGTAAAAATACCCCCCACCCCACCCGAGGAGGAGGGGGTGGGGGCCAAAACTTATGGAAAAGTCACTATAACCAACACTCATATATAAAACATAAAATAATTAGGTTTGCTTTAAAAATAAAGAAAAATTTTTTTATGGTGGAGTGCCCTTAACCACGCTCAGCACTAAACGAACTTGTTAATATATTTGATGAGAAAATTATGTGAACTTAACAGATTCTTAGTGAATGTGTTAACTCTATGATTCAAGAAGGTACAGTAAGTGTCAAAAGTATACCATTCAGATATTGAACTTGTAAAGAGAGCATGTAAGGCTTTGTAGCAGTATCTCTATATATAAAAATGAATGTTTGTTTCTTTGTCATCTATAGATTAAAAAACTATTCCACCAATTTTGTTAAACATTTCACACTTTATCCATATCATTGGCAGGGGTGTTTAGACGTAACAATCACTACAGCCTAAGGGTTTGAAATAAAGTTGCTACCCCCATACAATAAAAATAAATTGCACCAAATTCATACAAACTATAAAGCATAAATTGTTTAATAATATTCTTAATTGATATAAAAAAGCATTTGCATTTCGATTACTTAAGTCAAAAGGGTGAAATGGGATAACTACCCTTAAAATTAAATCAAGCAATAGTGAAGCATTGCCGGGCCCACTAGTACTAATAAATTAATTTCTTTTAGTATTCAGGTCGATAATTGTATTTACTAAAGTACAAGATGATTACCAACTATCTAGCTGTGCCTTTTAAATATGTTGTGTTTCTATTTGTTTGCGTTTTTGTCTCGATGTTTTGACAACCTCTACTCAACGAGGGTTTTTTCTGATGTTGGATACACATCCCAAAATGAGTCAAAAGATGAACAAAAGAGGTAACTTGGCGGATAAAAGGTATTGTCATTTATTTTATTGTATTTGATTCAATAATTACGAATATTGTTATTTGGGTTATTTCAATAACTGTAACTGCCATGGTAAAATCTCTTTATTAGGCATATATTTAATACATTAAAAGTTTTTTTCTAGTTTTTATTTACAATAAATGATTTTTTAACGATCGGTAAAAAAAATAGGTCAATAATTCACAATGATATTTGTGAAGTGATTTAGTAAACATTTTAGGTGCAATAAAACATTTTTTAATAACACTAGAAGAACACACATGTATCTTAGATTATTCGGAGAATATCGTAAAAACTACTTATCTTACGATTCATTCTTAATTGAAACCCTTTCCGACGATTTTTCCATAAACATTTCAAATTTAAGAAAACAGATCTATAACGGTTCAATTTATTCTTAAACGTTCACAACCACAAAAAAGTGGATAATCTCATATGGGATTGGAATAGATTTCTTGTCCAAAACAATTTTACATAAAAAATGTTTAGAGAATTTATCTTAAAGAAAATGAATATAAAAGAAGTCAATACAAACTTAATATAACTGATATAACAAATGAATGCGTGAAAACTTAACAAATTCTGATAGTAAATACAGTAGAGTCCTGATATTTCGAGTTGAATGGGACCGAGAGTACCTTGGATTGTGAGAAACTCGAATTACACTGAATATGTAGAGGTTAAGATAAAACTACTATTTATACTCCTCGAATAATCGCAAAATGGAAGTTTTATTAAATATTCACTATATTGTATTGAATACTGAGGTACAACCATAATCTACTTATATAAAGCTAGACGGTAACACTGATTCATTGACATTAATTATTAGGCACTTCCCGTAATCGGACCCCCCCTCAACCTTATACTTGAATTAAAGCTCTCGACGAGAAACTTTTGGGAAAATTGCCAGAAGTTAACATTTTTTAATTTTGCAAGCATCTTTTGGGCGGGAAACATATTTTAGTTTTTTTAAAGTTTTTCATTTCTTCACTTTGAGCGCGTTTTGTAAGAAAACAGTAAGAGATAGCAAAAAATGTTAAATACAAAAGTTGTAGAAAATTTAATTTCGGACCAACGATTTTTCATCAGATTTAAAATCCAATCATCCGTTTAGCCACTATTCATCCGAGAAGGGAGGCTCCACCCAACGTCCTTAAAGCTAGACGTTTTCACTGATTCACTGACATTAATTATTAGGCACTTCCCGTAATCGGAGCCCCCTCAACCTTATACTTGAATTAAAGCTCTCGACAAGAAATTTTTGGGAAAATTGCCAGAATTTAACATTTTTTAATTTTGCAAACACATTTTGGGCGGGAAAGATTTTTTAGATTTTTCTATTTTTTTCATTTTCCCACTTTGAGCGCATTTAGTAAGAAAACGGTAAGAGATAGCAAAAAATGTTAAATAGGCCTACAAAAGTTGTAGAAAATTAAATTTCAAAGAAGAGATTTTCCGTCAGATTCAAGATCTAATCATGCCTTTAGCCGCTATTAACCTGAGAAGGAGCTCCGCCAAACAATCCATCAAATTTCCCATGTTAATCTTATGGAGATAATGTTTAATGAGTTTGAGTCAGCTGCCAAATAAAACAGCTGATTTGTGCTCGGTCACCTATGTACAAACGAGCCAAAGATTAACGAGATTCTTTAGCGAATTTTCCAACTGCGAGCGAAGCGAAGCAGCCATCTGAGGCCGAAGGCCCAGGCGGGGTTGGGACGCGAAGCGTCCAGGGGTAGAGCCCTAGTTTTATATACACTTCAAAAACAGAAATTTAGTTTTTTGTTTAACTACACTGCAACGTTTACGAGTTGTGATGTCACACCAGTAATCTACAGTAGCTTCAGGTTGTTGTTCAACATAGTGTAGCACTGCATCCAACTCGAATTACCCGGGACTCTACTGTACTTAATACATAAACGGTAACAACTGTGCCAATGTTGATCAACTTAATATTGGATGTGTATTGTTTCAAGAAGATATCGTTTTTCAAACACTATTTTGTTGAACATAACCATTAAATATAGATATAATGTATTGTATTCAGTAAACGACATAACCTAAAACCTATCCAAATAACATCGATTTTTAGACAGACAGACGTTGTTATGCACAAAGAGTAGTCGCTGTTAAGGACCACCCAGAAATTTCCCTCTGTCACTGCAGAACCAAGGAATGTGTGACGTCAGGTAATATGTTGAAAGCGGGAGATTAGCAGGAAAATTCACTCTCATTTTTTCATAACTCGTCAAAAGAAGTATAACTTCAAGGTCGTAATATACAATAGTTATAATTACTGTTTTTTTATGGTGATGCTGTCAAAAAATCCTTACTAGTTATGTATCTTGTAGTTTCTTCTTTTTATGAATGGTTTCGACTATTTATCAGCCATTATCAAATATTAGCTATTACACAAACACTTAAACACAAACTTGGACACATTTAAAATAAAATAAATAAACTACACTGGTGGTCTCGATAAAGCTCGATCATCAACCCAACAATAAGGTTGATTGATAAGGATTGTTCAACAGCATCCCCACCACAAAAGGAAAAAAATGTAATTATAAATATTGTAATTATTAATAATCCAGTAAGGCTATAGGCATAAATAGGGTCATAAAAAAAACCATGCCTCACGAATTACCTCTCTCCCGGCCAAACAAAATGTTACACGAAAAATATTTTGGAATAATTACTTAACCCTCAAAGTGGCAGACTGCAGTCTCTCGGGCACAAATGCAACCCGCTTGAACCTTTGCGAGAATTTGCATATATTAGCATAATAGATAATTTAATCTACTTAAAATCACCCAATCTTAACAAAACGGGCACCATTGGAAAGGAAATTAATTTAACTTTAATTTTTGTATTTACAACTTTTTTGTAAAACGTTATTTACATACGTAATCATCGTTTTAAAATATGGGTATCGGACAACAGCTATTTCCGCACGCGAATCTGCATACAATTGTACTGTTATTTCCCACTTCTTCAACGGGCAATACCATCTACAGAAGTATTTCTATCAAGATTATAAAGCTACCATTGCATTCGTCAAGATTTTATCTTTCTAATGGTGTCTTCCAATCGGATGTCACTATTTTACAGGATTAATACAAAAAATGTATGTAAACCCTTGCGATTGGACAGTTGTTCAACCAATGAAACAGCCCATTTGTCAACAGAGTAATCAAATGACCCTCTCTGAAAGTAGTATATTGACCGGTGACGTGTCATTAGATTGATGTCATTTTGTTATTCAAATAAAGATAACTCGAACACTTTTGTGAACTAAGGAAAGACAAGTATACCGTTCTTTTCTTTGATTTATCCTCTACACTTTGTTATAATAATATTTATTTTTTTGGCAAAGCATATATTAGTAGATTAAGTTTCAATCTAGGCCCAGTTTTGTTAGCGTAGTGTATTTGGAACATAAAAACTGTGTTTTTCAAAATAAGAAATTTGAAATTGATAAATGTATTTATACAGTTCTATTTAGGACTAAATTACAAAACTTCTTTACGCTTACAAAAAAAAATACAAAAAATGTTTACTACTTGTTATGTATGCTTAAAGTTGAACTTTTTCCTTTCGTTACTGAACATTTTATGTTTCTTGAGCTAATAACTTTTACAATGTTGAAAGAAACTAATTTTTAGTGGCATATTTGAATTCTTTGAAGTTTCTTCTACCAAAAAGCTATTTAACACTTTTGGATTGGGGTTCATTTACTATTTTTGGCGAATTTTTAAAAATATGTTTGCAAAACGCTATAAACGGGCTTTTCAATTTTAGCTTTAACGATGCCAGTTCTAGGGTTAAACTAATTACCTACAACTTTCTCACAGGATGTTTTCGTGTGGCCTAAATGTACAAATTTTGAAAATTTCATAAAAATTTTACACCATATTTTATTAATACATTACATCTATAATGTGTTGCAATACATTTATAATATTGTATAAGCCAAAAACTAACTTAGTTTTATTTTCCACAGTCTAAGTAGGTAAAATCTCAAACCAAGTGAGATGCTCTCCATAGCGAAGTTTTGTCCTTCGATGTGTGAGACACACATTAGCTAAACAACTAAGGGTATTTCCAGCATTTGCTAGATGTCCGCTACACTAGCGTTACTACTATTTCCCTCTCTAGATAAAATGTTAACTTGGCCAAAAAATGGTAGGTTCACATGATGCAAGTGTTTTCAGTGTGTTGTAGGCCTACACAGTAAACGATCACAATTTATTTATCAATTCTTAATCTACAATTTCCAAATAGTTTTCACTAAGAAAAACATGAAAAGGGAAATCACAGAAGATTTAGGTAGTTACAACTCTTATATGTAATAAAATTAAAATGAATTTCTATTTACAAAGAATCCTCTTTCATTAATTAACTGGCAGTTTCCCTCGGAAAATCTTCCCCCACTACAATACCCATTGCGGTAGATCTATCAACTAATTTAATGACTTATACAACAAAGCAGTTTATATAAACTAACTTGATAGTACAGATATGTGACTGGATCGTCCTTTATATTATCGGTTAGTAGATTTACGGGTAGAGTTCACAAGACAACTACGATAACTATGGCACCAAACAATAACAGTATGACCACCCAATATCCTGCAACATACGAACATCCACGTAAACAGCTTGAATTTCTAAGTATAATTATATAAAATATGTACACTTATTAACTTATCTATATATACACGGTGTATCAGAGCGGGTGGCCGGCTTGTATAGCATTGAAACGAGAATACCAACCCCCACTCCCAAAAATACCCTTTTGGGGCATTTTAGAGGGTTGAAAACATTTTTCCTGAATTCCTTAAGGTCGAAATAGGGGGTTATCAGTCTAAATGTCTAAGTATTCTCGTTTAAATGCGAGAACCCTGTATAAAAGCGAAATACCACTCACTCACTGACTCACTCATCACGATTCCTCAAAAACTACCAAACGGATTGAAATGAAATTTGGTATGTAGCTTCTTCTAGGGTCATAGGCGGTCGCTAAGAAAGGGTTTCAAAAAATTCGAAATTTTAGGGGGGGTTGAGGGATCAAAGTTATTAAAAAAACCATTTCTTCAAAACTACCGAAAGGATTGGAATAAAATTTGGATGTAGCTTCCTCTAGGGCCATAAGTGTTCACTAAAAAAGGGGTTTAAAAATTGTAAATTTTAATGGGTTTGGGGGGTAAAAATTATTAAATCAAAATTTCTCCAAAATTACCGAACAGATTGGAATGAAATTTGGTATGTAGCTTCCTCTAGGGGCATAGGCGGTCGCTAAGAAAGGGTTTAAAAATACGAAATTTTAGGGGGGGTTTGGGGGGATCAAAGTTATTAAATCACGATTTCTTCAAAACTACCAAACGGATTGGAATGAAATTTGGTATGTAGCTTCCTCTAGGGCCGTAGGTGTTCACTAAGAAAGGGTATGAAAAATTTCGAAATTTTAGGAGGGGTTTGGGGGGATCAAAGTTACTAAAATCATAATTTAAGATCTTTTATTATTATGACAATAGTGCTTTTATTATTTAAGATCTATATATATAAAAGCCAAATACCACTCACTGACTGAACACTTAAAAAGAATACAATTACGTTAAAAAGACTGAAAATACCAACCACCACGGGCAACGCCGTACGGGTCAGCTAGTTTATTATAAAGTCTAAAGTTACAAATAATTTTAGCCGTTCGGTGCTCCCAAAGTTAAGTTTTTTGTAAGTTCCAAAAAGCTCAACCATTATCTGTTATTTATCCGCATATAATCCCAGACTCGATTCAGCAAATTCTCAGTGTTTCGCTAACAAATATGTATTCCATTATTTATTGATGAATTTTTATGTTCTGAGAGTTATTTGCATTTATTTATTCCTGGCTTTAGAGTCCATCTTAATTCATAGCGACACTTAAGTATATACGTAACTCTAACATTTATTGTTGCTTCTGACAACTATTGTAACCCTGTTCTAAAGTTATTTTTCTTTAACCCCCAAAGTGGCACACTGCAGTCTTGACTGCAGTCTCTCGGGCGCAAATGCAACCCGCTCGAACCTTAGCGAGAATTTGAATATATTTGCATAATCAATAATTTAATCCACTTAAAATGACCCAATCGTAATAATACGGGCACCATTGGAAAGGAAATGAATTAAACTTTAATTTTTGTATTTACAACTTTTTTGTAAAACGTATATATTTACATACGTAATCATCGTTTTAAAATATGCATATCGGACTACAGCTATTTCCGCACGTGAATCTGCATACAATTGTACTGTTATTTCCCACTTCTTCAACGGGCAACACCATCTTCAGAAGTATTTCTATCGAGATTATAAAGCTACCATTGGATTCGTCAAGATTTTATCTTTCTAATGGTGCCTTCCAATCAGATGTCACTATTTTACAGGATTAATTCAAAAGATTTCTGTAAACCCTTGCGATTGGACAGTTTTCAACCAATGAGACAGCCCATTTGTCAACCGATATTGGGAAGGCACTGCCTTATGTTTTGACAGATATCTTTTCACCATTTTGTAGAGAATAGTTTGATCTTTTCAACGGTGGGAAGTAAACTAGAAAAAAAAACAGTTTTTTGTTCGTCTAGACAGCAGTGGAATGTACATATCTGGTGAGAGCGTCTGGCACGTCCCTTTCCCACGTTATTCAAATGTCTTTATCTTGTAGGCAAAGTTCCATTAGATTGATGTCATTTTGTTATTCAAATAAAGATAACTCAAACACTTTTATGAACTAAGAAAAGACAAGTATACCGTTCGTTTCTTTGATTTATCCTTTATACTTTGTTATAATAATATTTCATTTCTGGGCAAAGCATATATTAGTAAATTACGTTTTAAACTAATGCTAGGTTTTTTAGCAGTCGTGTATTTCGAACATAAAACTGTTTTTTTCAAAATAAGAAATTTGAAATTGATAAATGTTTTTATACAGTTCTATTTAGAACTAAATTACAAAACTTTTTACGCTTACGAAAAAATTACAAAAAATTTTTACTACTTGTTATGTAGGCCTATTGTTGAATGTTTTCCTTTCGTTACTGAACATTTTTTGTTTCTTGAGCTAATAACTTTTACAATTTCAAAAGAAACTAATTTTTAGTGGCATATTTGAATTCTTTGAAGTTTCTTCTACAAAGCTATTAAACACTTTTGGATTGGGGTTCATTTACTATTTTTGGCGAATTTTTAAAAATATGCTTGCAAAACGCTATAAACGGGCTTTTCAATTTTAGCTTTAACCATGCCACTTCTAAGGTTAAACAACAACTTACATTTTAAATGACAGTAGTTATATCAATTCCTGCTAATATAATGATAAATACATTAATAATAACTGAACAACATACCGAATGTGGAGTCTGTCCTTGATATAACTCGGACATGATTCGTCTCCCTCTGTATGCTGGAGTTTGTTCTGTCCATCCTCTCTGCTAGGTCATCAACAATCTCTACATGAACAGAAAATGTACACACAATTACTATTTAAAAATGCAACAATTTTAAATCATTTTATTGGCTTTGTGGGTTTATTGACGAACTTATTTACAAAATACTGTAAAATATAAACAAATCTGGATCAAATTTAGTGAATAATCAATGTTTTAGTACGTTTTTTAATTAAAGTAGGAAAATATATTATTCAGTTATCAAATAATTATGTCTCAAAGATGGCTTTTTAGAGGATTTCAACTATACCAAACAATAGAAAATTATAGCTTCCATTTTTAACACTTCAGATATTGAATATTTGTCCTTTTACAACACTAGCTGACCCATACGGCGTTGTCCGTAGTGGTTGGTATTTTCAGTCTTTTTAACGTAATTGTATTCGTTTTAAGTGTTCAGTCAGTGAGTGATATTTGGCTTTTATATATATAGATCATAAATAATAAAAGCACTATTGTCATAATAATAAAAGAACTGTAATTATAATTATGATTTTAGTAACTTTGATCCCCTCCTAAAATTTTGAAATTTGTCATACCCTTTCTTAGTGAGCACTTATGGCCCTAGAGGAAGCTACATACCAAATTTCATTCCAATCTGTTCGGTAGTTTTGAAGAAATCGTGATTTAATAAATTTGATCCCTCCAAACCCCCCCTAAAATTTCGAATTTTTTAAACCCTTTCTTAGCGAGCGCTTATGGCCCTAGAGGAAGCTACATACCAAATTTCATTCCAATCTGTTTGGTAATTTTGGAGAATTCATGATTTAGTAATTTTTACCCCCCAAACCCCCCTAAAATTTCCAATTTTTTAAAAACCTTTTTTAGTGAACACTTATGGCCCTAGAGGAAGCTACATACCAAATTTCATTCCAATCCGTTCGGTAGTTTTGAAGAAATTGTGATTTAATAACTTTAATCCCACAAACCCCCCCTAAAATTTCGAATTTTTTCAAACCCTTTCTTAGTAAGCACCTATGGGCCTAGAGGAAGCTACATACCAAATTTCATTCCAATCAGTTCGGTAGTTTTGAAGAAATCGTTTTTTAATAACTTTGATCCCCCAAACCCCCCTAAAATTTTGAATATTTCAAACCCTTTCTTAGTGAGCACCTATGGCCCTAGAGGAAGCTACATACCAAATTTCATTTCAATCCGTTTGGTAGTTTTTGAGAAATCGTGATGAGTGAGTGAGCGAGTGAGTGGTATTTCGCTTTTATATATATAGACAAATAGGCTAAGGAATAACCAAAATTATAGGATGCTATTTACAAAGCTGCTTTTGTCTTATCTAATAATGAAATACATCAAGTTTACTTTGTAGTTATTTAGGTCCAATGTGACTCATTGGTAACTTAAAAGATTACCCATCTGAATCACTTGCCAAACCTGCTCCAGTACGTCGTGCCTCGTGCTTCAACTGAGGCTTAGAAGGGTGCAGAATATGTTTGAACGCCCGAACGAGGTTCGGGGGAAATTGAGACTGGGCTGCGGAAATTTTGTCCAGTAAAAACTTCCGCAAAAAAACAAGGACAAAATAATTATTTCAAAGAAAAATAGATCAGAAATGAATGGGAACAAAGGTCAGCCTAATTGGTTTGTTTAAAATATATATTCTCATACACACCCACATACAAAGTGTGTTGTCTGCTTTCTGCTCCAAGTAGGGCAGGGTTCCAATTTAATCTACACTGCACAAAATAACGAACGGCCGAGCAGATGATACGATACATTTGTGCCGGTTGATGAATGGTATTTTCCTGATTCTTGACCGATTAAAAACAGCTGGTGTTCGAATACTTTCTTTAGGTATTCATAAGTATTATGGTACTGGTACGAAATTTTTGATAGTTTCATGCAAATGATAATCAAGTGATAACAACTAAATCACATTAAACCATCTTATATAAAGGTACTTAATGCATATTACTTATGTTTTTTAACTTAAACTACTTACCGAAATTAAAAAATGGTCTTTATCAGTAAAATGCGTACGATGTGATGGCTCATTTGTTAGCTTAAATTTTCATTGCATAATGGGGTGGAGAGGTGGGGTTATATGGTCGCCTGTCGCAATTGTTTCAAGATGATGGTTCGTGTCTGATAGATGTTTCGCCATTAGGGATTGGAATTTGATGTCTTTCCAGCATTTGACATGTTCTTTATGCCACTGTTAATGCTTACTGTAACTTAGCTTCCTGCTCCCTTCCCTCACTCACATTTTGAGTCTAAGTGTTGTTTGTATTATTAGGTTAGTGGTCTGGAAAGCTCGAAACCTGCCGTGATTTAATAAATAGTGTATGGATAGAGACAGTGTGTTTTTTTATTTAACAACCTTATTATGATCAACTTCCACAAAGTAAAATCCTCAAATTTCAATAAAATTTAGTGCTAGAATAACTGAAATTTGTTAAGAAGTAAACACAAGTATTCAAACTCGTTGTAAATAAAATCCTTACAAATAGTAAGAATGCTTCCCAAGATGAAAGAAGCCAAACTATTCACATTGTCATCTCAAAGACTGGAAGTGTATCCTGGCAGGATGACTTGCCAGATGCTTGCAGCTGCAAGAAGCTGTGTCAGCTGCCCACTTTAGACTAATGTATCGTACAATTTTAATCTACATGTTTTAGTACGTACCATTTTGAATGGTAACTTCATTGCCAATAGTGATTGCAATATCTTTCTGTCTTGAAATTACTTTGGACAGCCTTTCTAAGCCTTGATCTTGATCTGAAACAAACACAGTTTTAGTTTAAAAAGGAAATTTTATCCAAACCACAAGATCTGCTAAAAATAAAATTACAATACAAATCAAATTAGTCAAAATAGTATTTCAGCTAGATTGCATTGTTCAAAGAACCAAACTGGTCCATTGACAAGACACATTTATTAAAATGTAAGATGCTAAATAAGGATTGCAGAAGATGTACTGTGGTCTATATTGGGAAGCATGATGTCAAATGCGTTCAATGTTCCCAGGCATTAATAATAGTTAAGTATTTTTGAGTATACGGTGTCAATATGCATTCTACAATAATCATTTTCGCTTAAGCTCTTTTAGAAATGAAGAGTTTAATAATAATAATAAATAAATAAAATATTTTAGTGTTGGGAAATAGTATTTGACATTTTCGTCAATAACAATTACATAGAAAATAGTTTTTTATAGTTTTATGGCTTTATTTTCATCAGTAGAATTTCGGTAAGATGGTCCTCTTAACCTCGGATCACCGCATAACCCGGATCAGTTTGGAAGAAAAAGTTATTCTGTGTATGAAAATAAAAAATACATTGTGCTTTATGTTTGTAGGCTGTAGGCATCATCAGTAAAATACAATACACTTTATGTTTGTAGGAATCATCAGTCAAAAACAATACGCTTTACTACTTACCACTGTAAACTGTAGGCCTACTACGGTAAAAAAAGAAGAAATTCTGGTTGTAAAAAATTAAGGTTTATTTATTTATTTAACTAATTCCTAAAATAAATATAGGTATTGCAGTCAGATACAGGGCATATTCATTTACAGTTCACTTATGCCAAAACTGAAAATATTGATGAAATACGGTTCCACAATACGTTATTGTCAGGTTACGATGATTAACTTGGAACGGATCAAGATTGTATTGTGAGGGTTCACTGTACTGTTTCATTATATTTTTTGGTTAAAACCTGCATAACAATGATAATAACTAATTATATTCTGCTATTAATATAATAAAAAATTATATATCTACTTTTTCCTTAACTTTAAATTTCTTAACAAAAATGGGGCCGTACATGAAAAAAAAATCTTTTTTACTACCATTTTGTAATAGTTTGAGATATGACCAAAATTTAAATTAAAAAGTGATCAGCTTTAAGTGTCCTTTAGTTTGATATTCCACGTGACCTACATTTGAAACTTAAAGTTTTTGAGATGTGGGTTTTTACTTCCCAAAAATTCTACATTTTTGTATGTTGGAAATCTTGTGGTAAATCCCCAATCTTTAAAAGGATATATCATTAGCCATTTGGTAAAACTGTAAGTTCTGAAAACTAAAGCGATCAGTGATAGCATATAAAAACAAAAAAAAAAAAAAATATTGAATTGGGTTCAAGTAAGTTAGAATTGTCCAAAATTTTTGCTTTTAAAAGTCCTTTAACCCTCCAAGTGCTATCGTCTAGCTACGATAAAATTTGGTCCCCCACTATAGTGCTATCATTTCGCAGTGAGACGATTCTTAAAATCAATATACCGACGCTAATAATTACCGGAATAACTTGCATTTCATATAGTATTAAAGTAAATTAAATGCTCTACCTAGCAGGCAGTACGAGTTTGTGTTCATTGGAGGACAAAAAAAAGTAGTAGTTGATGATATTGTCAGCTGTAAGCTGCGGCTTGTTTACGTCTGCATAAACTACAAGCAGATGTTTGATTTATTTGAGGTTATTGTTCATAACGCGATTTATAAAAAGTGTTTGATTATATTTTTAGTAAATACTTTATTTTAGTTTATAAATTAGTTTATTTCACTTAGATTAGAGGTTTTTGTAATCAAATATTGGAATACTTTCCCATAATGTAAATAAGTGATTGAAAACACGTGAAATGTGATGTGGTTAGATATTTGTACCTGTAAGTATTTTTATTACCAATCAAAGTTTATATTGTTGTATACATTTGTGTTTGCAGTATTATTTTGAACATTTTGTATATCTTGAAATTTTAATTCAGTGAATTTAGTGAATGTGAACAGCCTCTAAAGTTAAACATTTTAGCGAATTTGTTTTTACATTGTGATTTATCATGCATCATACTTCTTCTGGATAGTGTTAAATAAATAAAACTATTACTATATTATTCTCTGATCTTTTCTGAACACATAGATATATAATAATGACATATATAAATCCAAATTTGTATTTATCTAAAATTCTTCAAAATATCTTCGTGCATACCCTAAAAATGCTTAGCACTTACGAGTGAAATACTCAGCACTTGGAGGGTTAAGATGAAGTTCAACCAAATATGACTTTAGATCTACACTGGAGTTTGTAAAAAAATGTTTTCCTGAGAGAAATTAGTGTGAAATAGTGACGTTTCAGTTGAAGCCCAGTGTCTAAACCCACCGTACTGTCTATTACTCGCTGTACAGCAAAAAACTTAAAGATATTAGGTAAAAGTAAAACAAGATTCAGTGTATTCTTATGCAAAACGTTTCTTGTAATTCTTACCCTCTAACATTTTCTGCTGCTGAAAGCGCAGTTGTGTAGGACTGGCATTATGCAATAAAGGTTCGGAATCTAACGGCTCATCATCATCATCCAAAGCCCATCCTGTTGTCCCCATGTCTTTAAATACGCCGTGAACTCCCAGAAGTTTGTCGTGATCATCTTTCGCAGAAGACCTGTACGAGCAAAAATACTGTTAGAAAACATACTACATTATGAACAAATTGGATAAACAATATGTTGAAATATAAAAACTATAAGCCTACTACGGTATTGTATTGTATTTATTTTTCACTTTTTACAAAATACATTTTGTATGGCCAACCGTCATTATATTGCAAGATTTTAAAATACTACACAGATAATAAACATACATATACAGTTAAAAAGAAAATATATAAAAACGAAATAACAAATGAAGTAAATATATATAAAATACACAAACATTATAAAAGTATAAACCATATTACATGTACACAAAAAATTAATACGGCTCTAATGTGGATGTGATCCAGAAACTCCACCACAGCGCAAAAAGCATTAAACCTCAGCAATCATTTTAATTTGTTTTTAAAAACATTGACTTACATTGTTTCTTTAAACTCTGTAGGGAGTTTGTTCATAAAACGGACTCCAGTCTCAGACGGTAGCTTGTCAAAAGCTTTTAATCTGTGCTGCTTGCCACAGAAGTCATCTTTATTGTATTGTAGGTATGTACATCAATGTTTCGAATCACAGAACTCTTTTTACTTGTTAAGTCACTTTGAAAATGTGCATACAAGGAAAGGTCAAACTACCTCATTTTTAAATGCATCTCTACAAGAATCAAGATGACCCGAATGACCCGTAGTTCTGTCTGCTTGTGTTTGTAATTTGCAATTTTTTTCAAAACAAAAAGGAAAACAAGTTTTGTTAGTCTATTAAAATGTTTGTAGGTGAGTCTTACTTATGCAAACACGATCGTAAATTATGATGAGTGACTCAGTTGATGTTACATAAGACGTTATCTATTTGTGATACATTGTACTTCAACACTGTTAAACTTGACTCAACTACTGAAATCCAATATTTTAAAATTGAAACTAACTAAAAATGTTAACTGTACAATAATCTGATTACTGCACTTTTTAAAGTTGTAATTACAGTAGGATCTCGGTAATCCGGCCCTATATGGAGATTAGTAGGGCCGGATTACCAAAAATGCCGGATTAGTGGAAGTGAACTAAAAAATTAAGAAATTTAACAATAACTACTATTTTATTGCTTACGAAAACTATGACAATAATCGTTTTAACTATGTACTGTATAATGAAATTTTGTTAATTATTATGAAAAATAAACTGTGATATGAAACAGAAAGGTTCAGTACAGTATGTATTTTAATCGATGAACAAAGTCACTAAATACTGTACACGCAAAATGAAAATTGAATACCTACTGTACACTTTACATTTACTTAAACAACAGCAAAATGGTTAGAAATGCTTTTCTGCTTCTTTGCATTAAAGGAAATATTTTATTTGATTTTTTCCGCTTACACACTTCCTCTGCAAGGGATATTTAATTAAATTACAAGTGAAAAAACATAGACCAAGACCGGGAGTTGAAACCGGGACCTTCACGTTTCCCAATATGTCGGAAGCTGAAACTCCGTTTTCTTCCGCCCAAGTTATTGCAGTTGCGTAGGCACAGAGCGCCGAGTCCTTGTTTACTGTGTGTGCGGCAGCCGTACTACTCACAACCCGGCCTTCACTTAACTCACTCGCAACAATCACAATGTATTCAACTTCTCGTAGCAGACGCCGACGTACTACTGTACTGTTGTTGTGGAGACTCACGTCTAGACATATTTTAGAAATTATGTCTAGAAATTTACTGACTAATCGGCGGAAAAACAGCACCGGATTACTGGACGTGCCGGAGTATTGAACGGCCGGATTATAGAGACTGTATTGTATTAGGGTTCTGCAGCGCTTTATTTGTGACTTGTGACGGTATGTCGTACCGGTACCTCTGATTGGGGGGGGGGGGAGAAATATAAAATATAATTTTTAGAGCAGTGGAACGATGGATTATTGCGGCGGGTGAAGCGTTGTAAAACTAGGACTACTTGGTGCGTGACTAGATTGTACTTCATCTAGCCGTATGTCAGATTGTACTTTAAGTGGCCAGTGGACCATCTTTCCCCAGAGAGGACAGAGTTATATAGAGTAGCTTTCCCTATACTGAATGCATGGGAGGCAGTGAGGCCGATAGAGGCTGCCATTAGAGGCCAAACTCGGCAAGACCGCTGCTCTTGACACGCACGAGCAATCGACACCGGTTAACATATCACGTCATTTATACCTCTAAACATTGTTAAAAAATTATGAATTTTCACAGTTAGAAGGACTAAACCTTGCTGAAGGCAACAGCGTGCTTTAAATAACAAAACTGTTGAATAAGGAAAATATTTTTCTGAAACATAAATGTAATTAAAAAACAAACTATCATTAAATTTCGACATGCAAGGGAAAATTTTGTTACTTGGTCAGAGAAAAAATTATCTTCTGATATATGTTGCAAAAGAGTTTATTGTTTCATATATCTGAAAGCCATTTTCACCTATCATTAGTACTTACTTAGCAATCGTCGATTATTTAAAGAGTTTTAACTGAGTTCAAATGCCGTACTATAGCTGGCTCATTGTGCAGTTTCGCCTACTATTATTGCACAGAAATTATTTTTGATATTTTAATTATATTTTTCCGGCAGTGAGTGAACCGGACTGGAACGAGAATAACGCGCGGCACTGGCTAAGATCACGCCGATTAGCCCCCATCTGGAGTGGCCAGCCAACCTCACCGACGATCCCTAGTGTCCACTCTGTCTTTCCCCGTGCCCTTTATAAATTAATTGTAAGATAAAACATTTAGGGTTTAATCGTTTTTTAAATATTTAAGTACCTACGTTCAAATTTACATGTGTTCATCTTAACTACCTTTTTGTAACAAATCGTGATTTCAGAAAGAATGTAAATAAAAAAATAATAAAACATGTAATAAAAGATTGTTGGTGAACATCTGTGTTTTTTCAATCCAAACTTTGTACTTAATTTTTTAAATTATAATTTAAAAAAATTTCAGATGAAATTGAGTTTACTTTTTTAAACTTAATGGTAGCCTAGTAGGCCTACATTTATATTTTGGAAAATCTTATAGTAATCACAATTAATTTGAAATTGCAATCAAAATTGAGTTTGCTGAGGTAAGATTTTCCAGTTTATATACTTTTTAAGTGGTCCGAAAAGCGTGAAAACAACGTTTAAAGTCTATATTTCACAATTCGTCCATTTAAAAAAAAGAACAAATCCACAAAGACAGATTTCTCTTTTTCATCACGGATCACAATCACAACATTAGGAAAGCTGCACCGATTTCTACTAGTTCCTGTTCGTCCATTTTCATATGCTCAACTGGCACAAGTGTGGCCCGTTTCAAAAATCTTTCCGGAAATCTATTGCCGCAAATATTACTGTGACCTCAATCTGTGTGCTTGGAAATATTGCCGAATAGAATTGTTGGGATACATTTTCGGCAATCTGCTATTTTTATGGCCCGTGTAAACGTCCCTTAACGGCCATTCCGTCCCCTTTACTTCTGAAAAGAGGCCTACTACAGCTAAAACTTTTTTTAAACTTGTGGCTTTAGAGGTACTAAGTCTTGTATACGTTTCAGTAAATATACCAGAACCAAACTTTCGTGATAAAGTTATAAAACAGTGTTTAATGTGATTCACAGTAATCACATGTTTACAATTTATTTCGATTATTGATATTTGTTATGTTAAGATGAGTGTTGATGCATTGTTAATTATCAATTTTATTAAAACATTCTGAACTCCTTCCAGTACGCGTTTCAGTTTTTTTGGTGTTGCTTTCTTAACCCTGCTTGACATGTGCAAAAACAATTGTCAGACATTTTTCAGCATTTATTACTTTACAGTACATTAGAACCACGGTAAGTCTTTAACTTGAATCTCCGCATAACCTAATCCGGTTTTGAAAAAAAAATTTAAACATTGGGTTTTGTATAAAAGAGCAAAATACAATATGTATTATGTTTGTAAGCATCAACAATGTGTCCGTACTGTTTGCATAACAAGTCAACACTGTACTGCCTGCATTACAAGACAACGATTCACTGTCAGCTAGACCTCAGTCACTTGTCCTGCACTCACTTCAGTTGTGCTACAGCTTGGTTAGCACTGTGCGAGTTGTGTACTGTGCGACTTTCACAATAGCTTCAAAGGGTAACAATGCTGTGACAATGGAAGTTTTGTCTAGAATAGATAAAGATGAACCTTTATTTTAATATGAAGAATATTATTGCGCCGTTTGGAGTAGGGGCGTTGACTGTCTGTGATTGGAAGAAAAACAGGAAGATTGGCGAGAACTTTTGTTTCAAAATGATTTCAAAGAACAGTGTAGATAATCAAGCAGAAGCAGCTTTCCACCTATACCAACTGATGGTCTATTTTGAGCGCAAGTTGGAATCTATACCAACTGAGTTCCTGATGCTAAAACGGATGCGTGATTATGCAGCTCGCAAGCAGTACCCAAGACTGAGACAGCAAAGTCTTGCAAACCTTTTTTTCACAACATAAACTTTACATACTTTTGTTACAGAAGAAAGTATACAGTAATCCCTCGACATTTGCAGGCTTGGTATTCGCGATTTTGATTATTCGCGGTCGCTAAAAAAAAAATACTGTGTAACGTTTACCCTAATTTGCCCGAAATCTTTCTTCTTTACCTACACCTATACTCTGGGGTTACATACACTTTTCCCTGCAGGCGCAACTACACTCTGTAATACACCGATTACACACCGCCGCAGCACTAACTGGACCCGTTGAGAACCATGTGGTTGCAGTTCAGAGCGACATCCGCCATTTTTCTAATCAGTTTACCTTTGTCTTTTACGCCGTACAGAAGCTACGCTTGTTTGTGCTTCGTAACATGTAGTTCTATTCTTTCTTTCTACAATATGCCTTAATAAGCCGTACACCAGGTAAAATAACTATTTTTTATTTAATATGTAGCATCTAGTCTTACGATATCTGAAGTTTCCCATAATTTGAAATGTTGTTAATATTAGTAACTGTTCGTTACGTATAACCTATTGTATTTTGCAAAACGCAATTTGTAATTTATTTTAACCCCATAAAATTTTATATTTTGTAAAGCCTACAACTATGCTAAACAGCCTGAACAGTGATTTTAATAATTAGCCTGGAAAATAGACAATTTAAACTAAAGTGATTCCATGTGTAGTTAACTACAAGTTATAAATTGTGCTCTAACGAGTTCCTGTACCAAGTGTAATTCAGCCAGTCAGTTAAAAACAGTATATTTGTTTCAGTTTGCCAAAAACAAAGTGTAACTCTGTACCAATTAACTTTTGATGTTAATTACTAGTGAAACTTATAAATTATAAAGTCATATTAGACCAAATTGACACGTTAAAACAGATTACAACAGGACCAATTACAGCATGCCTGCTGTAAACGTGCTGTAATTTTATTCTAACATAATATTTTACTTTTGGCTATTTAAAACAACTAATGCCTATATTATGTTCTGGTCCTTTAGAGAAATCTGGTTTAAGTTCCTGCTTTAAGTTCCTGCTTTAAGTTCCTGGTTTAAGATCAACTTCTAATGAACATGCAGCCATAGTTAAATGTGACTTCACCTTCGCTGCCACCTTTTGGTTCTACCCAGTTTCTTAGAAAAAGTGCGACCGTTTAATTAACAAATTATTATAAAAAAATAAAAACGAAAAGGCTATTTTTTAATCAATATGAATAAGCTAGCAAAACATAGTGACTTTTCCAAAATATAAAAAGGCTATTAAATATTTTAGGTAATTAAAATAGTATATTTCTGTAATATATATATATGTTTTTTATTAAATAATAAGGGTGGTGAGGTACCTATTTTGACACCACGGACTCCAAGAGTCAGAAATCAAAATTTCTTTTTTTTATAATTATAATGACGTCATAATTTCAGTAATACTTTAAGTACTAAATTTTACATTATTTTATTTTGTTTATACCTTTTGGAATTGCAGTTTTTTTTTTATTACATACGATGCGCATATATATTTTTTTTATAAACGTTGGCCAACTTATAATATACCAATTTATTTTGTAAGTACTTTTGTATGAAATAGAATTTAAGACTATATGTACCATAAACAAATTTTCCTTGTTTTTTTTTAATAAGTCTTTAATTAAATAATATAATTAAATACAGGGGGGGTTTTTCTTTGATTTTTCTTGTAAGGGAGGGAATTAAATAAAACATCTGTTAACATATTTTTGGGGCGTATGTCATTCATCTTTTTATACTTAAGGGCATATCAATTTTTTTTTTAAATAAACTAAAGTTATTGTTATAAATGTGTACATTAATTCTATTTATCCAATAAACTGTCAAGGGACATTTCAGATATCTCGACTTCGCTATTAAGGTAAGACTTGTATCTGGTGTATTTTTACTTTCATAATCTTTCTGTATGTGCCATCCATATTTCAAGCCCAGTACGCATTCCACATAGTTTTTACTTTTGGATGGTAACAACTGTATTAAATAGCAATAAAGTACATTCAAAATTTGTGAATTATTACAGTGTATGTACTGTAATTATTATTGTACAAATTTAATAACATTGTATAAATACCACGTCAGCGAAACACTCACAAATACAACAAAACATACAAGATGGGATGTGTCTACAACACATCTCTGTGTGAGTACGAGTGGACTTGTGCAAATGAAGGTCATTGGCATACTGTACTGTACAGTGATTTAGTTGGAGGCATTAATTTAGTGTATAGCAAGTCTAATTAATTTAAAATAATAGTTAATTAAAATTACAGTAAAATATTTTTCAAGAAATTAAGTTTTTAGTACGTTTTAGATTATAACTCGTGACCAATATTTTCGCTACTGACAGCGAACGACAGCTTGATGCCTTGACGTGACTTAAGTTCTAAAAATAGACAAACCCAGACTATGACTCTTGAGCAAGTAGGGGTGGGTAGAGGTACCGTTATGAGAGCACTGACCTTGAGAGGAGAGTGAAATGACAAACAACGCTCCAATAAGTTATAAAGTTATCAATTGCAGTCTACATTCCAAACAACTCAGCTCAAATAAACCTTTCAAGTACTTTTTTTTACCGCGTAAAAGCGAAATGACGTAAGCGGGACTGCTTATAACAAGGACTGCCTGTACCTTATGTAAATTAATTATAGGTATTAGTACTTTAATGTTTTAAAATTTTCTATATATCACGAACATAACCTCCCTTTTCCTATAAAGATTTGGTTTACGCTATTCGCGGTTTTGTTATTCGCAGAAATTTTTCTGAACCTATAGTGTATAGTGTATATTTCTTATGTAAATGTGTTTCTGATATTATTTGAATATAAGTAGGCCTACCCTTAAAATACATTTTCTTTCAGTTTAATTTTAGTCATTTGACGAATTATCAAATATTGTAAAATTGCTTAGGATGTAAGAATTTTTTGTGAGATCAAAAAATTGCCAGTTCTAAATGAAACAGCCTCCTCTCAACGAAGTTGATGTAAAGTAGGCCTACGACTAGTTTTCAAACACATATGTTTTGCTTACCGATCATGAAATCGTTGCTGCAGCTGTATATTGAGACTCTGCAAAGTTTCTATCAGCCTGTGCCTACGTTCTGCCTCCTCTAAAGTTCTAATTTTCTGTTAAGAAAGTGCTTTGTCTTCACAAACATTTAAATACATGTTTCTTGAGTCATGAACTAAATGTACATTTACAAAAAAAAAAAAAAAAAATAGAAGTAGGCCTAAATTATTTTAAGGTATTAAATTTACCAAACAAAACATTTACGTTAATATTCCAAACATTTTAATAACTTATTTGTATACCTTACTTGCTTAGAACTGAGCTAAAGAAATAAAATAAAACAGAACATTTGTTTTTTTAATCGATTGTACCAAAATAAATGTAGACTTATTAAAGGAAGACTTCTCATTAAAGGAAGTCTGTAGACTTATTTAGTCAGAATAGTTTTGTATACATACTTATTTTTATACTTATCTGCCACAGAAATAGTTTGTGTTTTTAAAGTCTGTTTAATGTGTACTTTCAGAATATGAAAAAATTCTTACTTTATATGGACACATTGTCCTACACAATTACCTTATTTTTAATTTTAAATGTTACCACAAATCTTTAATCAATTATTTGTTTAAATTTAACAATGCATGGTGTTTTTAGAAAAAAACACAGGTACTGGTAACACAGACAACCAATAGAAATAATTTAATATTAAAATTAGTCTTGATATATAGGACAGTAAATATATTAATAACCAGCCTACACATTGAATTGATTTTCTTACAATATAGGCTACAACCTGTTTTAAAGGATACAAATTATATGATGATTGATCTAGTTTGATTTTCAGTTGTTGAACTTCGGAAGCATATTGTTTCATTCGTATCCTAATTGAACCAGAGATTGAAGAATATTTTTCAGAGTTCCTTGGTTCATTTGATCTTGAGTTTAGTTGCTCAACAATCATTCTATACAATTTCTCACAGGATTCATGCTCGAGAATCCTAAACATATATAATTAAATAATTAAAAACAGTAACAGCTGTATTAAAATGTATTAATCTGTGATTACACACACAAATTTATTTCTCAGCATAAATGAAGTAGGTAGCATTAAGTAAGAGCCTAATGTGGTAATATTACACAAAATATTTTAAATTATTAGGACAGTTGTCATTTTATTAAAAAATTAGGCAACTTATCTCATTTTGATGAAGTGAAGCTTAGGCCTATCTCATTATTTTGTAAGTGAAGGTTTGCATACCAAAACATTTTCTTAGATTGCTAATGTATGAATTTACAAATAAAAATGAAATCGAGTAAAATAACACAATGTTAGGTTTTGATTAATGCCCCACGTTGTGAGCCAAATTAAAATATCTCACTAAGTTTTCAATAAAATTGCCCCACGTTGTTGGGCGTCAAATTAAAATATACCTCTTTTTTGCTTTAGATTTAATGCCTAGCGTTGTTGTTCCAAATTACAATATAGGCTAAAGATTGATAATAATTTTTTATTTTTTTTTATTTTAACAATCTAATGAATGATTAAACTGCAGACACAAGTTTACAAATGTTATCAATTGTTTATTATTATTAAAGAGCCAAAAGATATAGATACAGTTTATGTATAAAAGGTTAACTCAAACTAAAATGTTTTTAATTATTTTACAAAATTAATTGTCTTTTATAGCACTCTTATCTCGGGGGGTCAGTGCCGACTCTTCCCAATATTTTATGAACAGAATTAATTATCAAATAAACTTATTTACATAGGCCTATAAAGATTTGAATTAGAAATTGCAAAGTATGAATACCGTAGTACAATATGTAAAAGGGTGTAAATGTGTGTTTGTGTGTGTAATATTGAGGAAATTATAAATTATTATCTATAGTCCAATTCTCTTATTCAGTTTATATACAGATTACTAGGGGCTCTGCCCCTGGACGCTTCGCGTCCCAACCCCACCTCGGCCTTCGGCCTCAATGGCTGCTTCGCTTCGCTCGCAGTTGGAAAATTCGCTAAAGAATCTCATTTGTACATAGGTGACCGAGCATAAATCAGCTGTTTTATTTGGCAGGGGTCTCAAACTCATTAAACATTATCTCCATAAGTTTAACATGGGAAATTTGAAGGATTGTGTGCCGGAGCTCCTTCTCGGGTGAATAGCGGCTGAACGGATGATTGGATCTTAAATTTGATGCAAAAATCGTTAGTTTGAAATTAAATTTTCTACAACTTTTGTATTTAACATTTTTTTCTATCTCTTACCGTTTCCTTGCTAAATGCGCTCAAAGTGGGAAAATGAAGAAATTCAAAAAAATCTAAAAGATCGTTCCCGCCCAAAAGGTTCTTCCAAAATTAAAAAAGTTAAATTCTAGCAATTTTCCCTAGAGTTTCTCGTCGAGAGCTTTAATTCAAGTATAAGGTTGATTGGGCTCCGATTACGGGAAGTGCCTAATAATTAATGTCAGTGAATGAGTGAAATCGTCTAGCTTTAAGGACGTTGGGCGGAGCCTCCCTACTCGGATGAATAGTGGCTAAATGGATGATTGGATCTTGAATCTGATGGAAAATCTCTTCTTTGAAATTAAATTTTCTACAACTTTTGTATTTAATATTTTTTGCAATCTCTTACCGTTTTCTTACAAAACGAGCTCAAAGTTAGAAAAATGAAAAAAATGAAAAAATCTTTCCCGCCCAAAAGGTGGTTGCAAAATTAAAAAATGTTAACTTCTAGCAATTTTTCCAAAAGTTTCTCGTCGAGAGCTTTAATTCAAGTATAAGGTTGAGGTGGGTCCGATTACGGGAAGTGCCTAATAATTAATGTCAGTTAACAGTGAAACCTTTAAGAACGTTGGGCGGAGCTTCCATTCTCGGATGAATAGTGGCTGAATGGATGATTGGATCTTAAATCTGATGGAAAATCATTAGTCTGAAATAAAATTTTCTACAAATTTTGTATTTAACATTTTTTGATATCTCTTACCGTTTTCTTACTAAA
>JAGFPH010002453.1:89667-126281 GCA_018207615.1 Philaenus spumarius | reverse complement strand
CAAAAGGTGCTTCCAAAATTAAAAAGTGTTAACTTCTGGCAATTTTCCCAAAAGTTTCTCACCGAGAGCTTTAATTCAAGTATAAGGTTGAGGGGGGTCCGATTACGGGACGTGACTAATAATTAATGTCAATGAATCAGTGTTACCGTCTAGCTTTATATAAGTAGATATTAGTTTCAGAAGTTTAAATATATAAGTTCTTTTACTATGTAAAAGGGAATCAATAGGTGTTTTTTTTTTTAAGGAGTGTATCACCAACTATGTAGTTTAATGAATTGGATTTATCTCACCCAGTTTATAAAGTTCTCTTCTTGAGCGTAGTCGTTGGAAGAATTATTATTTTATGGAAGCACAATTAATTATCAGTTTTATAATAGGTTGAAATCTTGCCATATTTTGGAGAGGTCTAGTAGTACATCTGCTTCTTATGGGGTCTCAACAATCACTGAAATGGCTTGGGATCCAATTTGGCTTCTTTAGGCTTTCAGGAAATGGTACATAAGGCCTGATAAATTTCACATCTTCTAAGGATTCAATTGTTATGTTAAATTTTGGTGTTTTTAAATATTGAGTGTTTGTTTTGTGTAATTTTAGTTAAATTTTGAGGTAGTTTAGTTTTACAAATAAGGTAGAATGAGAAAAGGAAAGAGAAATTGATTAAATAAAATATTAAATAAAAATACCTAAAATAGCTTATCCTTGTACAACTTATTCTTTAACATCTAATATTTACAACTAAAATTATACATTCAGCACTTTAAACTTGGTTCCGTGAAGATACGTGTAGTCACGTGATCGTGGGCGGAGCCTAACAAATATGTCTTACTTCGTTTTTAAGCGATATCTGAGATTCAGGTTACCTTTGACTAATTTTATCGGTTTAATGGTACTTCTTTGGGGATTTTCATAAAGACATTTTACATTCAGAATTTTTCGTTCTATTTGACAGTAGTGTTACTTTTTTTATTTGAAACTTGGTTTCGTTGGGATTGATCTTTTGATTTCTGTCTTGGCCTAGGTTTTTGTAGATCGGCCTAGTTTCGGTTGGATTTAAAATGTGAATTTCGGTCGATTGCTTTGTTATTGTACTGATATTATAATTTTGATGGATTGTTCGATTAATTTCAATATATTTTGATGTAGGAAAGAGATAGATACGAGGTCGGGAAATAATTTTAATTATACAAAATGTTGTCGAAAGTCGGGTATTCCAATGTTATTAATTTCTTGTTTACGATCCTGGCCGCTAGATGTCATTGGTTCAGATTATACATGAATGAATTTCCACTGCTGGTTTTTCTGTCTCTCTCGCACTCATGCGTGTTTAGTTTAGAACAACTTTATTTCTTATCCATTTGATTGATTATTATTACGGAAGGATATTTTGAATTGTTACACGAGGTCCAGTTCACTGAATTTGTAAAATGAAAATAGTAGTCTATATTTCTTAATTTAGTCAGGTTAATATCCTAGTGAGAATTATTTAGGATTACATTAAGAATTAATTTTACTGACTTCAGACGATTAGTTTTTATTTATTTTTGCCTAATAAATACACACAGGTAAATAACCAAAAATTTGGAGCTGAAATTATTTGTTAATGTTATATTTGGGCATAAGCCTAGTTTAATGAGACAAATATATCAAATAGGCTATTGCTAAAAAAATATTTCTTACAATATTAATTTATTACCGAAAGACAAAAGTCCATATTTTCATTTACTTTTTTCTCCAAAAAGATATCTCTTATAGATTCCGAGATATAAGCCAGAGAAAACAGGTGTTTTTCGCAATTTAGAAAACGTCAAGGGGGTCGGTACCTAGTCACTGAATCTAAAATATAGCCCATTAGACCTTCAGAATAGGTTGTGTACATTTTAACAGTTGGCCATAAATTGTGCCTGATCATAGCTTCACTCCATTTTAGGTTCACTAGGTGTTTTCTTAAAAAATATATTTGACCATGTAGAAGTAATGTTAGTATTTTTCCTGCATAGGCTACACCCACTTTTACAAAATATTCCCATTTTCATTTAAATTATTTTATATGCTTGATGTTATACATTATAGAACAATATTGGTTGTCAACACCATTACTGTGTATAATTTTGCAACGGTAAACCGAAGTAAAAGCCGAGGCCCTCTAACCTACAATAACAACTTTTACAACCTATTTTTAAGAAAGTTACGAAGTAGTGCCAAAAACAAATATGTTTACAAACTGGAAACTCTATGAATGTCAACTAGGCCTACAGACTGTTTAGGATTTGTTTATTTTTAGGTTGACATTATAGGTTAGGCCTATAGGGGGCGTTTACAATAATTTAGCCATGAAATAACAACAGTATTAAGTCAACTGACAATATCTATATTTATTTATTTATTGAATCAACTTATAAGGCCTACATTATATAAGTGCATTGTGCTTACAACCATACATACAAGAAATTTATAATTTTTGTAGTGTAGGCCTATAACACTTACCATGGATCACTGTCTAGATAAACCAAAGCCATTGTTACTAACAAAAATGTCTGTTTGTATTCTTCAGGAATCTGCTTTAATTACAATTTATAGACAAACAATCAATATATTTATCAACAAATTAAAACAATATTATTCATCTTAATAATGCTTTAATAAGAATGACAAAAACAATAACAGAAACAGACAACCTGTAGACTATCAGCTGTTCGCCTGTTCCTGTTCTGTTTCTGTTTAATCTGTTTGTAGGGATTTTGCGATATTAGTAAATATCGATATTTTTGTATTCTTAATAGTATTGATATTTAAAATTCGATATTATCGTAATATCGAAATAATAACGTGGATATCATATATTTTTCTAAAGCAATATATATATATATATATAAAAGCGTTGACTTTATTCTAACATATAAAAGCTTTAAATCTAACATAAAAATACAAAACATTTCATATAAAATTCCGGTACTGCGAGCGAAATCGTTGATTTTTCATATAAATAAAACTAACAACACCAAAAACACATTTTGAAAAACAACACTCTTTACAGCCCTTTAAATGGGACGAACAATGTAATACTGCTAAACAAAATTGTGAGGCACTATGTACATATTATCCATAATGTTATGGATATATATATTTATATATTATATTACACTATATAATACCTAAATATTATTCAGTATTATTTCTACACATTCTATAGAACATTTCTGTCTTCCAATAAAACTACAGTAACTTTACTTATTTCATTACATTGAAACTTAAATTAATTATGTAAAGAGACTGTAACCCTAAAAATTATCGTTCATAATCCAAAAAATGTTTAGAAACATAAGGTACGTACAGTACCGGTATTAATTTAGTACTAGTTTTGCTGTCAATAAACCATCTATAAATAAATACAAATAATAATTATTAGTCTGTTCTACTTACTTTCTTTCACTTTAAAAATTATCAACCTTTATTTATTTTCAAATAAATAACAGTACCGTTAATACTTTCTAGTAAATAGTTTTATTGACCGAGCGAAGCGAGGTCTCCTTTTTAGCTCGACCGTTCGGCATTTCGTCTGTCTGTTTCACGATTACGGCCAAACGCCTTGACTGATTGTTATGATTTTTTGCATGAATGTTCCTTATTCCTAGGCCGAGCCATGTAGGCCTATATATGGTTTTTTCCATTTTTCATTTTTAACCTTCGGGGACGCGCGCTGTTGTAAAAAGTACAACAGTCACAGTTTTTTTGTTTTAACTGGTGTAATTTTACCTTGAGGGGTTGTCAACCCTGATGTATTCCTCGTTCATATCTCCCCCCATCTCTCTCTCACTGGATGTCGCCCTGGAATATGTCAGCCAGTTTTAATTAACTGTTGAAGCAAGACGCGTCGTGGTTGTTGTACTTAGTAGTTTTGTACTTAGTATACAACGTGCGCGTCCTCACTTAGTAGTTTTGTTGAGACTTTGCGTTTTTATTTTTTGAATTTTGTTAATAATTATGCAGTATATTACGTCTGACGTAATTAATATGAGTGAAATTGACCGCATACTTCATGACAGTTCTGAAGGTGACGATGATATTGTTTTATTTATATGGATTTATTTTACAAAATAAACGGATTATTATAATGATGAAGTAATTGAAAATATACAGTAGTTTCTATTTCACATAAATTTGTTAGAGAACAGGATTGCTTACAGTTAAACAGAACAGAGTTTATGGCATTATTTGGAGTTCTATATCTGATTAGTACAAGAAAGAGTGGGCATGCAAATGTCAGGGAACTATGGGCTCGCGATGGCACAGGATTTCCAGTTATTCAAGCAGCTATGGGCTACAAACGCTTTTATTTTTACTAAGTAGTATGAGATTCGATGATAAAGCCACTAGAGATAATCGTAAAAAGTTAGACAAACTCGCTCCAATGAGATGTATTGTCGATTCAAAAAACTGCATTGAAAAAAAAAACTACATTGAGTTTGTTTGTAAAAAACTGCATTGAAAATTACAATACATTTGATTTGTGACAATTGATGAGATGCTGCATCGTTTTCGTGGCAGATGTTCTTTTTTGCAGTACATGCCTAACAAACCGGCAAAGTAGGGTTTTGAAAATACACGTGCTGTGTGATGCTAAGACAATTTATTGCAATAACTTTGAAGTTTACTGTGGAAAACAACCGCAGAGTCCCTATGAAGCATCAAATAGTGCCTTGGGCATAGTAAAACGGCTGGAAAAACCAATTGGAAAATTTATTTAAAAGATTAAGACAAATGTCTTTATTTACAAGACATAAGTGTGTTAATGCGGAAAATGTAATAACAGTCCATCTTTGTTTTTTTTAATGATTTTGAATTATACAAGTTTTGCAAAGTATTTTTTACTATTGAATTCCTTCATAATTACTGCTAAACATCTGACACATATATAACAGTTTACCAAAAAATTCAATTTCAGTAATATTTGTAAGTATCAACAGATAAAACGTGCAAAAAACGTCTGTTGTAGAAAGTACAACATGCGCGTCCTCGTGTTATACGGTAGGGCGCGCGTCCCGAAAGGTTAACCCCTTAAATAAAATAAAATAAAAATGGTGGCCGCACCGATTCTCTCAGTGTAAGCTTTTTTCCAAAGCCAGTTTGTGGCTTAACCGTAAGTCGAATTGAAAAACGAATACAATTGATCGGGTAGCAAATTTGTTGTTCTACAAAATCGTTTTCTTTATTTTTTTCCTTATCTCTAACGGTAAGCTCACAAAATGGCCGCAAACTTCAAATTTGTTAAAAATCGTCCAAGGTTTTTTATTTTAACCATGTTTTTATACGTTTATTCCTTAGATAATTATCTTCATAAAACCTTATAATTTTTATGGAGAGAGTGCAACCTGCTGTCTTGCTCTTTCCTGTGCTACGCCAGTGTGGTCTCTGTATACTCTGTAACTGTGAGTGAGTTGTGGTTACTTCCTAACTGGCACACTATTTTTAACCTAAGCTCAAAACCACATTTGTTATTTTCAAAGAGCGAGGTCTACTATGTTCACAGAACTACTAGTAAGGTTCTAGTATAGATAGCAGCACGTTGCGGGACAATGATTACAAATTAACGTCAATATATGATTGATTCAAATACGTAATGTACAAAACCAAGTATTAAAATAAATTTAATAATAGTTTATAATTTGGAAATAGGTAGCAGCACTTACCGAACCAGAGCATAACAATTTATTAATTATTATAAATAGTTTCAAATTTAATGTACCCAACCATATACAAAAAACTGCATCTTTCTAAAAATTCTCATTTAGCTAATAATAATAATATTTAACGGTATTAGTTACTCTCCTACTTAAATGTATCCTCTCTCCTACTTTAATACAATAAAATTATGAAAACACAGTGAATCTGTTTAATAATTGAAATATGTTTGTGAGAAAGTATACGCCAGTTTCTAGTACCGTTTATTTAATAGTGAGACGGGACAAACTTTTTAAAAAAAAGGTTCGCCACACTGAAGGAAGGTCAGTAACTGCTTTTCCAGATTTATTTAATTATTTCTAACAAACATTTTGTTCATGTTGCACTTTGAATTGCATTGAATGACTGTTACTGAAACATTTATAGGAATTCTGCCTCAGGGCAAGCCCTTTGGCGGTTAGTATGATACATGAATATTTTAGTGTTCTCCACTGCTAAGTATGAGTGTGTGTATGTGTTAAGTGTTCTTCATTGTAAGATGGGTGTATATTTGTGTTTTAGATTTAGCTGTATTAAAAATTAATTACTTTAGCAGATGTTGGACTAGTGAAGTTGGTCGTAGATGTTGGACTAGTGAAGTTGGTCGTAGACGTTTGGTAGGAGGGGGTGCTTCTTCTCTGGAGATTAATCGTAGGTGTTGATAGTTTGATTTAGAAGATCGTTGGAAGGTTTTGAGTGTAAGACTGATAATAAATGGTTGTTTTAACGTAGAAATTTTTAAAGAATTGCGTATGGTTTCATTTGAAACGTACCATGGAGATTGCAAAATTTGACGGAGGATGGAGTTCTGTAGGCTTTCAATTTTATTTTGATTTGTTTTTGATGTGAGGCTGAACCATGCGGAAGCAGCGTATGAGAATATAGGGTGAATGTAAAGTTTGTAGGTCATGAGTTTAGTTGAAATGGATAGAGTGCTAGATGAAGAAATAACAGGGTTAAGTGCTGCTCTGGTACGTTTTGACGATGTAATTCTCGCGAGTGTATGTTTGTTACAATTTATTTTGCTGACCAACGATACCCCTAGGTATTTTACTTGATTGCTCCATTTAATTTGCTTGTCGTAGACTTCAAGCGGGGCTAGCTTTTTAAATTTTGTTGAAAATAATATGGCTACAGTTTTGTCTGAGTTTATTTTAATTCGCCAACTATGAAACCAAGGAATTAAAGCGTTAATTTGTTTTTGTAAATCAATTTTTGCATAGTTTTCATTCTTATGTTGGACGTAAAAAAGTGAGTGGTCAGCGTAAAGGCTAAGGTGAATGTGGGGCTGGAGAGGAATATCATTGGTAAAAAGAAGATATAGCAATTGGCCAAGAACTGACCCTTGAGGAACTCCGGAAAGAATTGGCTTGAGGGTGGAAGAAATAATAACCTATTTGTGAGGTAAGATTTAATTAGGTGAATTAGTGGCAGATTTGTTTGAAGAAGTTTATAAAGTAAACCATTATGCCAAACTTTGTCAAAAGCTTTTGAAATGTCAAATAGGACTGCAGCTGTTACAGATTTAGAATTGAAGCCAGAAGATATTTCATCAATTAATTTGGAAACTTGAAGAGTTTTGGAATGTTGGCTGCGGAATCCGAATTGTTCATTTCAGATTTCTGGAATGATGTGAGTTTTTAATTTTGAAAGCAGGACACGTTCGAAAATCTTAGAAAAGGCAGGCAGAAGAGAGATGGGTTGGTAATTTTCAGGAATTGATGGTTTCTTGTTGGGTTTTAAAATCATTATAACTTTGGCGACTTTCCAAGGAGATGAGAAGTGCTGGAGTTCAATGGATTTGTTGAAGATGTAGGTGAGAAATTCAATAGTGGAAGGAGACATGTTTTTTATTGAAGTGGCGATGATATCGTTAGGGCCTGGAGCTTTTCTATTTTTAAGACGATCTATGAAACTGATGACATCTGAAGGAGAAGCTGGAATGTAGTCAGGATTGGCAATGGGAATGGATAGGCGAAGATTGACATAATTATTAATATTATCAAAGAAAATTAGATTTAGAGGATTTGGCAAAAATTGTTTTTCCATAGTTTCGGAAAATATGCGTACTTTGTCTTCAGGCAAATATGATGGTAAATTGGAATCAACAATAGGATGGATTGATTTATTTTTCCGTTCCAGAGAGAGTTGACCGCTGGGGTAACTTCTTCCAGCAAGGATTCCCATCTGTTGTTGCGATGTTTCTGTAGGAGTTCCTTAACTTCTTCAGATTTCTTGTTGAACTTGGCCTTGTCAGTTGGATCCCTCGTGAATTGCCCTTGTGAAGTAATTTCTTCTTTAATTTAATGTTGGAAATGGTGTTAGGTGGGAGAGAGTGAGATTGAGATGATTAATGATGAATAATTTGAGACGAGGAGGATAGTGATGTAAGTTTAGTGACTGCATGGGCCAATTGGATAAGGTCTCCGAATCACTATACGTATTAATACAAAGTTAATGCAATATTACCTGTTTTTTCCGTCACATGATCCACTAGTTGTAAACACTACCGGTTTCGGACGTATTCAATCGTCCATCATCTGGTGTAAAAAATTGCCAGATAAATTTACAGCTTATCACAGCTTTGTACATAGGCTTTTGTCATTCCCTCTTTCTAAGGATGATTTTGACAATGAAGTATTAACACTTAAACACATAGCGGTGTCGAATGGGTATGAGAGTTCCATCATTGATAACTTGGTCCGTAAACACAAAAATAAAAGAAATATTATAAAAACACAATTACGGGAAAATAACAACGTGAAGAAAAAGTTTACGCCCACGGAGTTTGGTAATTTTCTGAACCGCACCTTGCAAAATGAATTAGCCAAAAACATGTTACCTTAGCGTACAGTACAAATAATAAATTAGGGAACAAATTACAGCTGATTGTCCACAACAAAGACTTTAGTGAACGTACTGGTGTCTATACATTGAGTTGTGATGACTGTCCTAAATATTATATACAGGTTGTTCGTTTGCCAAGAGGTTAAAGGAACACTTGCCGAAATCAAAGCCGACTAAAATAGTGCCCAATTTTGCAGCTCACCTTGTTGATTTTGATCACATATACACTGACCTTCAAACCAACTGGAATGTGTTAAAGTTTTGTGACAAGAGCACATACATGAGTGTTATTGAAGAATTTGAAATTTACAAGGTGATGAAAATGGAACCCCATAATGTTTTAAATGACAAGTTGTCTTTTAGTGGCAGCTCGATATACGACACTGCCCTTAAATTAGCTATTAATTACACGATTGGAGGGAGGGGCAATGTCCACTGATTTAGGACTTCGCTTCGGTTAGTTCTAACTCAGTACCCGTGCGGTCAACTACAAACTAAATGGTGTGCGTTGTTTGTTGTGTTTGTGTTGTAATTTCAATGTGTTGTAACAATTTGTTAATGTTTGACGACCTCATGCAAGCGATTTTTTACACCAGATGATGGACGATTGAATAAAAACCTCGGTAGTGTTTACTAGTGGATCACTTGACGGAAAAAACAGGTAATATTGCATTAACCTTGTATATACATTTATTAATTATTAACATGCTATTGTCAAGTTATAGCCTACATTGTTACCATGCCAACAAGCAGTAACATAATTTATTTTTTAGGCAGCTGAACTTGATGCGATTTATAACTTTTGTCGAATATTCAAGGCTACTTTTCTCCAAGAAGCATTACACGAATCTCTTAAAAAACATAAAATAATACATACATTTATTTTACCAAATCCTTAAAAAAAAACATTTTAATCTTCGCAACTTTCGAATTTGATATATATTAAGGCAAAATTCCCCCAAGAAGCGTTCTTGGAATTTTTTAGGTGATTATGTATTACGTAGAATCACCTGTAGTATAAGTTTACAGAATTTAGTTAATATTGAGCAATTATTTCACTCAGGACTAGTCTTTAAAAGGGCACTTTTATTTCACTCTTCTTTTGATGCATATTTTTAAGATTAATTTTCACTAAGAATCATTCAACCAATTTATTTTAATAAATTATATAACACATACAATCACTTAAAGTATGTGTTACCAAGTTCGATTAGTATTGAGCAATTATTTTGTTCAGGACAAGTCTTTTAAAAAAAGCATTGTATTCTGTGAGTGGTAATGGGATTGATGTTTTTAGGAAGGATGGTTTTTTAGGCCTACTTATTGACTAGGGATAACTTCTAGTCACTCACTTGGGTATCTATTTTCTTTATCCGTCTTCCAGATCAATACTCATCAGCTGTAACAGCACACTAGTGCGAATCCAGAACAAGATCATTTTTTACTGACAAGTTTGTTACAAGGTGCTATATTGTTAGAATACAGTAAAATTTGTAAAGTAATTCTGTACCAGTAGTCTAAGAACTACCTGCCAATAATGTTTGGAAATAATATTATTTAATTCATTTAATATTATTATTTAATTGAAATCATTATAATTTATCGATATATTTTAATTTCAAAGTTAGCCAAAATTATAACTCACATTTTGTTGTAGTGAATTGATTTTAAAATTTCTGTCGTTTTACTTGCTGTTATGACATGATTTAAATAAATAATGATTAACCCTTAATTGGTCGCGTCACGGTCTAATCGACCGGGGTTTTCGTATTTTACTTACAAAAACTGAGTGGAGCTTTCAAGATCTCCCACCCCTCCCATACCTTCACACACACTCTTTCACTACTCAGTTATGTCACCGGCACTTTTCCCGGATGCTTCAGTTGGCAGCTGTACTGCAATCGTTCTACCAACTGGTCTTTTCCATCGTAGCGACCCTTCACGTTAGTAATATTTGAGTTTCTGTTGTTCAGAACAATATTCTGTGTTAATGCCAAGATGAATATAAATGAATAAGAAAGTCTTTTAAATCTTTGAGGTTATAATATGAATATAAATACAACCTTTTATTATTAATATATATTCATTTATACAAATTTAAAGAAGAGATACCCATTCGTTTAGCTTCGGAAACATTCGTACGTCTTCGTATTCTAGTAAGAACAATATTTTTTTAAATGCTTATAAAACAACAAAAAATGTAAACATTTTTATTAAAGTACACTGTAAAACTTGATCTGTGTAACAAAATACATGTTAAATAACATTTTACCCAATAAACCACCTTTTTTAGAAATGTTTTTTAATTATTTACTAAACCTGGTGGAATCCACCGTGTGCGACTCCTTACGTACGGTAACTATTATTGACGCGACCAATGGAGGGTTAAGGAGGAGTATTGGTGGACAAACACTGTGTAGTTAGATTCAGAGGTATTACCATTGAATTTGGTTCCAGTCCTTGTAAAACTACTGCCTGGTATGTATAGAGAATCAGACAGTTGTAAATGCAGGCTTAAATAGTAACATAAAGATTTGTAAGAATTGAAAACTGAAAAAAAAACACACTGAATTCAAACAGTACATAACATCCTCTTTAATGACTCTTAAGTAATAATACAACATATTTACATTTTTATAATATCAATGATACCAAAAGAAGAACGTAGATTTTCACAAATAATATATTTATTTACTCAAACGGGTTTCAACCTCAATATCGCCATCTTCAGTGTTACACGAGCTACAACAATCAAACTGAACAGTTTTAGTTTCTTTATTGTAGCTCATGCATCGCTGAAGATGGCGACATTGAAGTTCAAACTCGTTTGAGTAGATAAACATATTTTTTATGAGAATTTGTGTTCAAGATTTATTCATCTGACAAGTCAAGCTCAATATTTATTTATACTAAAAGAAATTGCTACAGCTACAATCAGCTGAGTCATATATATTACAACATTAACTTATAAACTTACAAATTAAATGCACTTCCATTTTATAAAGATAATTTTGTTTAAGGTGTAACACATTAATGATAAACTACATTCAGTACTATAACTTTGAACTTGGTTTTTCTGACCATTTAAACATAGCTTATTTTATACTTTGGTGATGGCTACAAAACAAAAATTAATACCGGTATTACTTATTCTCAAATTATTTCGTTTTAGTTTATATTTACTTCTATTTGGAATAAATTCACATGTTTAAATAAAATTGTAGGGATGCTGTAAAGGGGATTGAGAAATAATTTTCTCTTTCTAAATCAGTTCATAAACAAAGGATAGTATTATCAATATATATATTAATTTTTTTTGTAGTGGGATGGCTGAGTATGTCGAAAGTGGGGAGTTTTCCTTTAAGAATAGGTCCAGACTAATATTCACTCTCTATTCAACAAATACAAAGTTGCACTGACTTTTATACAATTTGTTTGTAAAAATATTGAAAAATGTTTAACTTAAATGCTGATAGAGAATATACCACTAGCATTTGAAACCTATCCTTTCACATGAAAATCATGGGTAGAAGCAAAGGGGCCTGGAAGTACGTCCCCGTGCTACCATTTTAGATCAACCACTGCCCCAATGAATAGAATGGTCTAGTGCCTGTAATAGAGTCCTTCCAAATCCGTGTCATTGACAGCAGCCATAGGCCTATATGATTTTACCTAGCGCTGTAATTTTTCTTTAAAATATTCTTGTATTTTTTAATTAAAATAAAAAAATTATTATTTTCAAAATCGGAGAAAAAATTTAACAATATAGTATACTAGCTGGCCCGATCCGGCTTTGCACGGATAGACAAATTAAACTTAAATGTATATTAACAAAAAATATATTATATCAATAAATATATTACACTATGTATTTCTTATGGGGATTTTTAGTAACTTTGATCCCCCTAAATCTCCCCTAAAATTTCAAATTTTTTAAACCCTTTTTTAGCGAGCACATATGGCCCTAGCGGAAGCTACATACCGAATTTCGTTCCAATCCGTTCAGTAGTTTTTGAGAAATCGTGATCAGTGAGTCAGTGGATTTGGCTTTTATATATATAATAGAAGAAGAAAAAACATTTTTTTCAATCTAGAAGTAGACTAATAGTCCTAATTATACCCAGTAGGGAGAGTGAGTGACAACGTGTGTGGAACCTAAAACATGTTTTGAAAAGGTACAAATTTGGTCTTGAGCCGCCCTTGGTTGGTTGATTAATAGGAGTGGCTTAATTTTTCAATAAAACTGTTTTATAAATTTACATCATAACTTTAAGAATATGTGAAAGTGAATACTCAAATCTTTTTACAATATAAAAGTCACAAATATGAAACAATACAAAGATGACATTAAAATAACTGTGGAAAAATCTGAAACACTACTAAATTATAAAAAAAAAAATTGTATTAACGTCTCCTTGGAAGTAATTTTTTTTATTTTTAGGATTTATCTTACTACTGTTTTAACAGTAATTTTTTAATTATTTAACTGTTAAAAAATGAAATTAATTTATAATAGGCACTTTGTTATAAAAGACTTGGGTAGTAGGACTACATTTTTCCAAACTACTTTTGATTTAGAAAAACACAGTTTTAAACTGATTTTGGCAAGAACTATTTTTGTTTATTTTGTTCTCTTCAAAATCTATAAAAAATTTCAATATTCTAATAATACTGGTATACCTAAATAATATGGAGTATTAAATAACAAAATAACATTGTGAAAATAATATTAAACAGTTGATCTTCTGTGGGAGTAGATACACAAAGAAAATGGCTCCATTGAATGTGAGTACAAATACACATAAAACACCTATAAACGCACACCGAACAACATTTCATCCATTACAAGTAACACTTTAGTCATTAAAATATAAACTAAATATATCAAAATATAATTCTTCCCTGCATCACTAAATATAAACAAACAGCATCGCCTGAAGTATTACATCTAAGCTTTTTCAATAACTAATTGAAGGGTTGTCAATTAATTAACTTCCGAGAATGAATGACGGCAAAAACCAAATAAAAATAATTAGTTAAACTGGTTGTTTCGGCAACTTATGCCGACAAGCTATGCCCGACATGAATTCTTTAAGTGTCGATTCAAAAAATATATTTTTCCAAAATATAATAAATCCTATGGTTTTAAGTACATTGTAACCAGTCCACAATTTGTTAAAACTCTATTTACACCTTCTAATACTTGTAACTTAATACCACAGAAGTTATACGATCCATGAACGACTAACAATAAACATGGTTATAGTTTATTAAAAATAAAATAAATTAATAACGAGTTAAAGCATTGATTCAGTGCTGGTGCCGAAGAGGGTTCTCTCAATGTCAGTCAGATTTAGAATGGTCTTCATTTTTGTTAATTTGTTGTACATCTTCCTTGTTTAAGTATTCTTCGAATAAACCTAGAATTAAAACAAATCATATAGGAATACAATTAACTCGGTAATGTATTGTTAATTTTATGTTAAACAAATAAATTTTATTGAATGATATTAATTTATACTTAAATTTAAGATATTAATTTAAGTTAAGTTTACTTTGCACGCTTTATTAATAGTTAGTTATTAATCTTCACTGCTCTAATATTTTTTATACAGTAGACCTTGATTATCCGAAGTAATTGGGACCGGCCAGACCTCGGATACCAGTAGCAAAAAACTCGGATAATACGGTAGGCCGTGGCAAAAACATTGAGGTGCAAGTCCCCGCATCATTTACATCATTATATAGGCTGATTTGGAGCCATACTTACTTCAAAATCTACTTAATCTGGCTTTAAATAATATAGTTTTAAATAAACAAAGAAGGTTTGATAATGTACTCAAATGACTCAAATGAAAGAAATTGGATACTGTAAGCTACTGTAATAAAAACCACCAAAATAATGCGTCTCAAGTTTTTCCATGCTTTTTTTCAATTGATCGTCTAGCTGTCTAGCCTCTTCTTTATTTCAATACTGTTGAGATATTTACTTTTCAATTTCTGATCTATTTTGTCTCCAATCCCCGACAATCACTTCCCCAACAACGAAATCACTTTCCACTTTTCTTATTGAATCACCACCTTCTAATCGTTTAATTGCGTCCCATTTTTGATTTAAAGGTAAAACAACAAACTTTCGCTTTCCACTCATAATGACTCGCTCATTCACAAAGTTTAACATCGACACCGACTAAAAACAAAAGAACAAAATACAGTAGCAGGGAGAAGAAACGACTCTTGGGAAAGGATGGTGAGTCCTAAATACGATGCCGCGAGGAGGAGAGTGTAAATAGGCCCAGAACCGCTTCGTCATTCACTATACTACCCGTCTGCTAAAGGTCACCATACTTGCCATTGGGTAAGGAGCGTAAATGTTTTCAGGATGTACAAGGCAAACGACAGTTTTGTTTTCTTTCTGTTCAATCTAACAGAAAAGTTTTTATTACAAATGTCTTTTTGAGAAATCCTCTCAAGCTATGAATTTTTTATCAAAATCAATTCAGTCACCTTACATTTATTTGGAAATTAACAAAATGGATTTTGACAAAAGTTTTTAAAATTTGCCTTGGTTATTAAGGAAACTTATGTAACCGAGTTTTTACTATAGTTACAATACTTCATTGTACAGCGTTAACATTAACAAATAGAACAAAATGTGAAAGTAATATTACAGAAAGATTTTCAGAACTTAGAGCTAAAAATTTGCTAACTTCTCAATTTTCGTTTGTGTTTATTTTATGCACACATTTTTTTGTGTGCAGACAACCAGCTGCTTACAAGTTTATCATTTTACTCCAACACATGGAGCGCTACTCCTTCATGACAAACTATTTATGACTAGAATTATTATGACTGTTTATTATTTTTTATAGAATGTAAAGTAAAAGTTGTTATATATCATTATTTTAGCATTTTAAAAACTGAATGAATTGTGTTAAAGTTGTATTTTGTAAAAGCACTTGGTTCATTTAATTATAATTTTAAAAAAAATATTCATAGCAGTGAGTTTTTAAAAATTAATTTGTAGGTAAATTCTTAATTCTTTATTTTAATCAGTCAATTATATTTTTAAGTTTTCCGGTAATACTATTGGTAAAATTTTGAAATAATATTTACAATAAATACACTTAAAACTGGACAACTCTAGCTATAAGAAAAAAATAAACATTAAATAATAATGTCTTTGAAATAATGAAAACAATTAAAGCAAATAGGCCTTTAAAAAATTTGGAATTATAGTTCACGTTCATACAGGACCTAACTCATCCACTGAAGATGAACTGAGATAACTGGACGAGTCAGTAGAAGAAATACGAATTACTACAGACAAGAAAATGTTATGACCACACAGCATGGTAGGACGGCATCAGCAATAGCCTACCAAGCATAAACGGTTAAGAGCTTCACTAAGATATACGACTTACTGTACACTGGAAACAATTAATTATGAATAGCTAAGTGGGAGCTCATAAGAAAGTTTTTTATGATGAGTGAAACATAAAAACTGTACTTAGAAAGAAATATCTTCCAACTAACTGAAAACACAATTTTGTAAAACTAATAAATAATAATTTTGCTTATCTTAAGAAAAATCTAAAGTTAATATTTACGGCTACAAATAAATAATGTAAAAATTAATACAACTTCTGCTCACATAATTAAATACTAAGATTTGGCTGAGAAAATTTTAAAGTGACACAGTAAGAAGGTTACCGTACTGTGTTCAACTTTGAAACCACTGAGTAAGTATTTTCATAGGCCTCCATTATATAAGTAATAGGCCAGTCGGTAGGGGTAAATTTAGACCAAAAGTTCCAGTAATTTACAATACGGCTGATTTTTTTTTTTAATAAGTACATTAAAGTATGTAGACTAACATAAAAAAAAGTTTACCAGTCTATTGATTTCCCAAAGTTGGAAAAAAAATCGATTATAATTTTTTTTTCGATTATCCTTAATATTTCGAGCTAGGATGAAGATAGAGAAAAATAAAAATACCACCGTGTAGGGGAGGTATTTTTCAACAAAAAAGGGCATATGTATTTATTTCGTCCGAGCAATGGTTTGTCTGGAAAAAATTTGATAATGCAGGTATGTATTTTGCAGCAGGGGAAATCACTAAAAGGGGACATCTTATTCATATATGAAGCGTTGGCTCATTCTAAATTTGCCAAATTTTAATATATCGAATTGAAACTTGACGTAGGAGTTAAAGTTTATATTTTAAACATTTATGCTGAGTCTCAGCTTGTTATCTTGAAAATGACCCGATCTAGGAGTCGATTTCGATTATCGATTTTAGGAGTACCGGACACACGAACTAATTTCAATCTATTCCAGTTTCGTCAATTTTTGGAATATCAACATCAAATTTGTTTTAAAAGTTGAGTACACCAGTATAAATGTTCTTAGTAAGTATGAACAATTTTTTTCATGTTATTTTTAAAAACGAGGCGCTTGAAAATAGTCTTCTGTTTTACCTATCTCGTTATAACACCTTTGGATTCAACGACTCCATTTTCGACATTTTTGAACATATCGATTTAAAAATTGGTACAGAAGTTCAAAACACAATTGTTTTTTGCTATACTTATTTTAAAAACTATATTTAAAAAATTGACTAATCTGCAGCCGATTAACTCAAACGTTTTGATAAAAAATCTAAAAAGGTCTAAAATTATACTTTTTTAAGTTACTTGTGTTTTGAAAAGCAAATAATAAAAAAGGTTTATACTCCTTGATCTTGTTTGAATCTATATTTTTTAACTTTTAAAAAAACTTTCAGGTTGATATTTAAAAAATTTTCTAAACTGGAGCTGCTTAAAATGAATTGGTGGGTCCGGTACTCCTAAAATCGAGAAACCCATTGATAAGTCAAGTGGCTCTAGATCGGGTAATTTTCAAGATAACAAGCTGAGACTCAGCATAAATGTTTAAAATATATATTTTAACTCCTATGTCAAGTTTCAATTCGATATATTAAAATTCGGCCAATTTAGAATGAGCCAACGCTTCATATATGAATAAGATGTCCCCTTTTAGTGATTTCCCCTGCTGCAAAATACATACTAGCCCAGTTAAATAAGACCTGGAGGTAGAAATAAATGTTGGAAAGCTGGAAATCATTTTGATCGCTTTATTTGACATCAAATTGAAGTATCCTACGTTTGCACTACCCCCCGCTGCGAGCTTCAAAGGAGGGGTCCAAAAACCCCCAATATTTTCGGCCTTTTTTCAGTTTTTTGTTTTTAACTCCTAAAGTAACCATCTTACAGAAAATTTTACTCTTTTATAAATTAAAGAGCACTAAATTTTGCGTTGATTAGTTACCCACAAAGTTTAATTTGACCGAGAAATATTGTCCAAATCAATGGTCAAAAAATGATGATTTTTACCAACTTTGCTTAAAAAGTTACTATTAAGACTTTTAAACGTCCGTAACGTGGAATCGGCTGCTCTAAATGAAAAGACGTACTGAATAAAAGTTGTAGGACATTTAATTCTGCGTTCAGCAAGTACCTAATATTTCAAATTCGACAAAGTCTACGAATAGAAAATTAAATTTTTTGATCTGCAGTTATACGAGTAGCAACCAGCAAAAAGGTACCTTCAAGTCTCAAATCTACTCCACACTAATTAAGTTAAGAAATTGGTATTCTTAATTAAAAACTCATCAGTAACATTTATAATATTAACTTTTAATAAAATTTAAGAAAAAACTTTTTTTAATTAATGATACATTTAAATTATTTTCAATGAAATATAAAAACAAGAATGTTAAATATTTTAGATTTTTGGGCACTTCTTGTATGTATAGACATAATCCACTGTATTTGCTAAAACTAATAAGAATTATATACAATATACAATTAAGTCAAAAATAAAGATATTAATACAGTTTTTGGCATTTAGAAGTGGAAGGCCCATAAACAGATTCATCAGGCATTGGTTCTTCTGTGGTATACTCACTGTCAACCTCTAATTCTTTGTATGTAATGTGTTCCTCTGTAACAAAAAAATAAAGTCGAGTTTGACTTTAAATTTCGAATATAACTTTGAATTTGAATCAGACTTTGAATTTGATTTTGAATTTGAATCAGAATGTGAATTTGATTTTTAGTCAGATTAAATAGTATGGAACTTGAATCAGTGAATGAACGTTGAAATACGTGAATCTGGAAACGTCTAAGTACAGTCAATGAACATTTTTAACTAAAAAACATAGTAATACAAGCAATGTTATAAAGACAGAGTGTAAATGTAATAGGTACCTGATTCATCCACATCCTCAACGAGCAGTTCCAAGCCATGTTCACTGATAAGGGTTGATGATTCATCATCGGGAGCACTTGAGCAGGACTGCCCTTTGCACTCGTAGCATATGTAGGAGCATTTCAATCCTACTTTCCGGCAGCTGCATCCTCCTTGGCACCCCATTGCACACTTGCATGATACACTCTGCACAACCGCTGCTGGATCTGGTTCTTTTGTTGTTGTTCTGGGGAGCAAGCCTTTTCCAGTCATCTTCCATCCACACTGGAGGGGGTCGTTCTCCCGTCCCAGCCACATCTGGACCTGGTGGTACGTCCTTAGAGCGTGTTCCCAAGCAGCAGCCTGAGTTGGTGTTAGGGATGCCAGGTTCATTGTGCTCTTGGAAATTGTTTTGATGAAGTGGTCGTACCTTATGGTATTGAGTGAAGCCTGGCTGTGTTTATCCCCATAAACAGCTTCGAGGAATCTCTGACTAACTAAATCTATCTCATCTGGGGTGGCACAGTCGCTGTTAAATATAGTCACAGCCTCTTGCAACAGTGGGGTTTTCTCCAGAATCTTGACAAATTTGATTTTTCCCTGCCGGAAAAATGATGGAGTTGTGTCACAACCGCTGAAGGCATGCAAAAAGAGGATGTTGGTTTTGGCAGCATCAGAAAACTTGAATTTAGTGGGAGAGTATAAAGTGTTCTCACACGCACCCTTTCCAGGCTTCATCAATACGATATTGCTGTAGTTTGGTGCAATAGCTGTGAGGAGGATGAGGAGATCCGTGTCCTCTCAAACAATTGCAACGTATGATGACGTCTCTGCCATGCCTACATCAGTCGTGATAATGTCCCGGTCAGCATCTTCCACTGACCAGAAACCCTTCATCCTCCAGCTTCGCACGAAGCATAGAAATGAGGCGATGCTTGTTGTGGTCAATAAATAAAAACTGCTCTTTTGACACAGTAGCTGTCATAGTTTCATCGAATTCTACGTTGGATGCAGACAACTTAAATTTTCGTCGAAGGCGCTCAGCTGTTTTAGTGCTCCTCATGGATGCGTCTTCTGGATACCCATTAAACACGAAGGTGGTGCCTGGTTTGCCGTAATATTTTTTTCACGTAATCAACATATCTTGTTAGGATGTGTGAAAACCTTGCTTTACTCTGCCATCGGTGCAGAAGAAATCCACCATCAATGACATACACAGGGTCGTCCAAGCAGTGTAATTCCTCATGTTCACTGGTGAAAGGGTCAAATAAGTAATAAAAAACAGATTTACGTGTTTTTCGCATTCCTATGTCATCAAAATTTTATAGTGGGTAAGGTGCCAACTCAAATTCAAAGTATTTCTTGAGATCTTCGTCAGACTTCTTGAAAAATGAAATGCGTCTGAAAATAGTATCAGAGCTGACCGGTATATCCTCGTCATGAATCCTGACTTTGGAAGTAGCACACTTAAAGGGTGACACTCGTTTCTTCCTTTGAAACTTCACATCCTTGAAATTGCTGCCTATTATATTTTCCATACATTGGATCCCAATCTCATAAGCTTGATGACAATTTATCTTTTCGTCCCCTACTACTCCAGTGCTGATTGACATGATGCTTTCTCCAACTGGAAAAGGATTATGTGCTGAAAACCAGCCTAGAAACTTCATGACATCTGTTTCATCTTGTCGAATTCTAGAAATTCTGGCATCAACGTGTTGCTCTGTTGTGGAGAAGGTAACGCCACAAAATTGTTCTATTTGCAGAGACACTTCCATTATTGCAGGCATAGACGAAATCAACTTCATGAGAACGCTATCTGTCATGCCTCTTCTAGCACTCAACCCACCTTGACTTTTGATAGATCGCATTAAAGTTTACTCAATGGTCATGTCTGACTATATACCAGACCACGATTTTTCAGATCTTCGTACTGTAAAAAAGCCTTTGACCATAAAACTATTATATTCCTCAGTAATAAGTTTGGATTTAAGGTCAGCATGTCCTGCAAATACAGTTGGCACGATTTAGCTTACAGAAAATATCCACTAGCGTGATAGAATGGCAACATTTGCTGTACACTTCGTAGATTGCCGTTCCAGTCACCTACTCTTTCAGCATGTATGAAGCATTTCATTATTGTTATCATACGGAAATATTGGACCCAAAGTTTGGCTTTATTTACACCACATATACAACACAGCCACGCACGTCTGTGCACTGATTTGACACTGACTGTCCTTTTTTTACTGTTGGTGGGAGGCGGGCTTTCCTGCGCAAGCACAGCCCGCTCGCCATTCTAAATGCGTTGTACTATAGGAAATAACAGGATCCCTTCTTAACGACTTACCCTTAGCATATACCACAGAAGAACCAATGTCGGTCGACTCTATATTTTTTATGAACCTTCCACTTCAAAAACTTTATTGATGACTTTATTTTTGACTTAATTGTATATAAATAATATTTCTTATTATTATTTTCCAATAAAAAAATGCAATAATACATATCAAAAAATTCCAAACTTATACATTCCTGCTTCGATATTTCATTGACAATATATTTAAATGTATCATTAATTTAAATTAGTTTTTTCTTACAATTTCTTAAAAATTATTATTATAAATTTTACTGATGAGTTTTTAATTAAGAATACCAATTTCTAAACTTAATTAGTGGGGAGTAGATTTGTGACTGGAATATACCTTTTTGAGGACTGCTACGCGTATAACTGCAGATCGAAAAATTTAATTTTCTATTTGTAGTCTTGATCGAATTTGAAATGTTAGGTACTTATTGAACGCAGAATTAAATGTCCTACAACTTTTATTCAGTACGTCTTTTCATTTAGAACAGCCGATTCCACGGTATGGACGTTTAAAAGTCTTAATAGTAACTTTTTAAGCAAAGTTGGTAAACATCATCACTTTTTGACCATTGGTTTCGAAAATATTTCTCGGTCAAATTAAACTTTGTGGGTAACCAATAAACGCAGAATTTAGTGCTCTTTAATTTATAAAAGTGTAAAATTTTTTGTAAGATGCTTACTTTAGGAGTTAAAAACAAAAAACCGAAAAAAGACCGCAAATATTGGGGTTTTTTGGACCCCTCCTTTGAAGCTCGCAGCGGGGGGTGGTGCAAACGTAGGATACTTCAATTTGATGTCAAATAAAGCGATCAAAATGATTTCCAGCTTTCCAACATTTATTTCTAGAAATGCCTCCAAAATGGTCTTATTTAACTGGCCTATACCTGCATTATCGAATTTTTTCCAGATAAACCATTGCTCGGACGAAATAAATACATATGACCTTTTTTGTTGTAAAATACCTCCCCTACACGGTGGTATTTTTATTTTTCTCTATCTTCATCCCAGCTCGAAATATTAAGGATAATAAAAAAAAAATGATAATCGATTTTTGTTTTCGACTTTGGGAAATCAATAGACTGGTAAACTTCTTTTTATGTTAATCTACATACTTTAAGGTACTTATAAAAAAAATCAGCCATATTGCAAATTACTGGTAGTTGTAACCTATACCGACTGGGCTATAGTGATTTTACAAAAAATGCGAGGGAAAAAGATAAAAACTCATCTACTGTGCTAAATAACTTCTTTCAGGGAATCAAAGGATTTACAGAACCAACATAATTAATTTATTAGCCTATAAATCTTGATTTCCTTTCATATTATGTGAAATATCTAAATTTTACTTAATATGTGATAACAAAATGGCTAAAATATAATTTATTACATGAAATAGTTATGTAGCAACAAAATAAATATAACACATTGAAATTTAAAACACATACTGTATTCAATGTTTCCACTGTCACCGCTGCTGAAATTGTTGCATATATCCTCAGCTTGTGATAAATCAATTTCCAAAATTAGTCTCGAGACCATTATGGCGTCTTCTTTAGATAGCCCATCCTTGTTTCCGCACAGCTAATAACATAAAAAATACAGTAAATTCAACGTTAACTAAAATTAAATAATAATTAGGGTAAGATATGTGACATTGAAGCCAAACACATAAACACCCAAGTATATTTGTTCAATAATTTATGATCAAAAGTACTTGGGTTGTAATTAATTTACCATTGTTATTCTCTTTTGTAAATTCAAACAAAATGGTCATTGCCAGATTCAAGCATCTCGTGGCCCTTGGTAGTTTATGACCTAAGGCAATCCCTCATCTCTAACTCTTACCCCCGCCCCACCCACTGATAAGCTGTGAAAACAAAAACCTTATCGCAGTGTATCATCGACGGATTGACGGAGTATGATGCACATAATGTTTAGCAATAAATTTATTTTTTAGTATCTCGTTATCTTTTTGGAGTTGGATAGTTTGTTAGATTTTTTAAATACATTTCTTGTTCCCAAAAATGTACAAAATAAATATACATATAATATAGGCTGTGTAGTTGCACCAATAGTAATATAAAACACTAAACAGAATGAATTCAACAGTTAACATGGTTTTTAGGAAATCAAAAGTAAACCAAAAAAAGGTCGTAGGCCTATTATTTTGTTTTAATTTACCGTTTGTTTACAAAGCTATGGTAATAAGATTGTATTAGTAGGAAAAACATAAAATTAAATAAAAAGTAATAACTTGGTTTTGGGTATTTAAACATTTTAATAGAAATTTCTAAAACAGTAAAAGTAATTACAAATGAACAAAGAAAAATCTTAAGTAATTGTACTTAAATTGAAGAGCATTACAACGTACTGTATTGTAAAAAGGATATTTTATCACAATTTTCTTTATGACAGCATTTGTTTGTTCAAAGACATGCAGCTCCATAACAATAAACATACTTTGGACTCTTGGAATTTTCGTTTAGTAGATAACGTCACACAACACATTCTGGTTTGATATTTCTAGTTAATAATAAAAGCTACATGACAAACCGTAACCTATTTTTTATTTTTTGCAGCCCCCAGACTTCTGTGTGCCTAATCTACCTAACCGGAACCCCGACACTGAACATGATCTGAAGTTAACATTCATGCAAAGCTATTCAAAACCATTTTAAATGTTATCATTATAGCATCTTATAAAGCAATTTTTTTAAAGGCAGAAAATTAATATTTGAGAGTTAGAACTTTGTACTTTTAAAGCATGTCAAAAACACAAATAAAATAATTATTTAAACCAGGGGTGCCCATCCCCCCCTAGTTTAATGACGCAGCCCCCCCCACAATTTGTAATACCCCCCCCCCCCATAAAAGTTAGTTAAAATAAAAGCAATTTGCCATTGAAACACGCTTTTATTACCGTACAAATAGAATAAAATAAAGCTAAACATAGAACAATTGCTGGTACATTTTCTATTTGAAACTGAAAATAATTTATTTATTTCCAACCACAAAAGCACATAAAAACTAATTATTATCTTGGAAATTGACTGATTACAATTTTCCGGTAGTTGTGATCAATAAACAAACAACTATAACTAGTTATACAAAAAAATATTGAGTTAAGTCTTTCTGAAAAGGTGCGCAGTAACACCCTGTAGGGTACAAACAAGAGATAATGATTAAAGAATGAATTTACATAATGGTTAAGTACCACAAGGTATACTATTTACAATATTTACACACAAAACTAGATAAATATTATTACTAACTTAACAATACTCTACTGAACAAATGATTTTACAACATATATTTTTTAAAGTACATAATTACAATTTACCAGTAATAGTTGTGAATAATGAACAAAACAATTAACTAGTCATACAAAAAATATTGACTGGGCTTCGGCGAGTGTACAGCGCTGGGCGCAGAGTTTGATGTTACCAAAATGGCAAGATAGTCCCGAGCAGCGACCACAGAATTAAGTGGGCACTCCACCTTAATATATAAAAATGAAAAAAAAAATTCACCTAGGTTTGTTCACTGTGATTTTCTGAACAATTTGATATGTAATAAGTATAGATAATGTGCTTATAATTAGTTTATTTTATTTAAAAACGAAAAGCGTAGGCCTACATGTATATTCTCCAAATAACCGAGTCTTTTTCTAGGCCGTTTTCCAAAAGTTTTGTTTCTCACGTTTTCATTTACTGTGGCAGACATAACTCAAGTTGTATTTGAGATAGCCTCATAACTTTTTTTTTATTTTGAAGAGGACATTTCATTGTAAACCTGTAGTATGGATATACACTATTTCCTATAATAAATATTTTAAGAAATGATTAAAAAATGATTTTACTAAAATTTTTTATACAAAAATTAAATAACATATTTTTTACAGAAATGCTTTATATAATTGAATATCCATACTACAGGTTGTAGAATGGAATGCCCTATTCAAAACAAAAAAATTAAAATGAGGCTATCTCAAATACAACTTGAGTTATGTCTGCCACAGTGAAGCCTAGTTAAATCCGTAAAACGGGGGGAGGGGGAGTGGGGGGCCAAAACTTATGGAAAAGTCACTATAACCAACACTTATATTATAAAACATAAAGTAATTAGGTTTGCTTTAAAAATAAAGAATTTTTTTTTTAAAGGTGGAGTGCCCCCTTAAATAGACTGGACAAGTCGAACGCAAGAGTGAGGCATGTTTTAGAGACAAATACTTACACAAAATGGCGGATGCAAGTCGCGAGCCGCATGCCAGCGCAGCCCGTACGTACATGTTGCCACATTACCCGCGAAACGAAGCTCGTGTTCTAACTGTTATATGATAGAAACTACAATAGCTAATTCTTTTCGGAAAAAGTAGCTTTTCAGCTACATTTTTCTCGCTTACATGACGCACCTGCCCCAAAAACAAAAAAATTTCTTGCAACGCAATTTTGATGTCACGAATTAAAAAGTATAAAAAAGTTTGGACTTCATTCTATTTTGAAAGCGCCAAATCATTTTTATTTTCAAATTGTGAACATTAGCGCGCACACTATTAAACTGTAAGTTTGTCAAATTTCAAAGATTTTCGAGCATTTTCAGTTATTGAAACCCCGGTGTAAATGAATAGGGCGCACTGAAAATGTCACACCTCTTTAGGACCTAAACTCAATTCCCCAATGTACAGGGTTATAGCATAACCAGTCTATTTAATTCTGTGGACCCGAACGTCGGCGGCCGTCCAGTGCTCATTCACCCGCCTTCTAACTGGCTCTGCGAAACTTATTATGCACATTTTTCAAGTTTTTCTTTATTTAAAAAAAAGAAACACCTTCTTTATTTATATGTCAGGAATCACTTGACAAAAGTAGTGACTTTCTTAGGCCAGTAGACTATTATTTTCCAAGTAACAGAAACACATCGATAAAGTTATAATTTTGTATTTGTACTTGTTATATACTTTGTAATTCATAATTATGCGTTACTTTTTCCTACAATAAAGAGGCTTTATTTATTCACTTCTATACAGTATAGTGAAGTACTATTAATACACGGCTTAATAATTGTCATGATATATAGTTTGCTAAGCCATGTTGATGTTGTCATTCATTGTTTGTTACATGTTACATACTTCGTTTTTCGTTATTAGCGTAACTTTTTATATTATGAAGAGGTACCGTATTATTTATTGATTTCTACACAGTATAATAACGTAATGTTAATACACTTAAATATCATTTTATATAGTTTGCTAAGTTGATTATATGATAGATAATGTTTAGATTTAAAATAAATCATTAGTATCATACAACATACAACATTCTAAATCATTTACATTTAATCTTTGGGTGGTTAATGACAATACATTTGTGTATTAACGGGGAAAAGCAGCTAAAATGTATTACTAAAGCTATGTAAGTAACTAACAAAACCTTAGAGACAATAAATCGTGTGCGAGTACTATAACAAGATGGTCGGCGTGCGCCGTGAGAATTGAGCGAGATTCTGGTGCGCACTTAATCGTATCTTTAACCTGCTGTAAAAACTAAACTACATGAGTTAATTTATTGAAAAAAACGTGTTTCATAAAATTTAACTTGTTGGCTCAAACCTTTACGCTTACTCCCCGTCTCTGACCAAAAAACAAAAAAGTTCCTCACAGAACAACTTTTTCATGTCACAATTTAAAGTTCCATATTAAGTCCTAGCTTTAGTAATTTATTTATACTTTTAAAGATTTTTTATAATTAATAATTTTTCACCATTATCATCCCACACTAATATTATGTGAGTGTGTAAAAATTCAAAGGAATCAGAGTGTTGTAAGTGTTCAAAACAACAGTCTATTTGAAACACGCGTATCACAATTTTAGCGTCACTCCGAGCCGTTTCGGCTTTCTAGACGTTCCCGTGATGGCGGACTTAAACTCACTTTTCAAACTGTACAAGTAGGTATAGGCAATGTCCAGTCTATTTTATTCTATAGTCGATGGTACAGGTGAAAGTTAAATAGTGACTGCGCTTTTACTCTCCACTTACAAACTATACATTTTAATTTGATGTACTCTGCTTCTAATTTGTGTGTTTCCTCAACATTTTTCGAACCCCCCCCTAGAATCCCAATGACGCAGTCTGCGTCATGACCCCCCCCCTGTGGGCACCCCTGTTTAAACAATACAAATGTAAAAGTGTACAAGTTTTAAAGTATTTAACTGAATAGCCACTTATAACATTCTATCCATTTTTATCTAACGGAAAAAACACATTCAAATATAATGAAGCCTTTAAATCTTATTTGCTGTATGATTTCTCTGTCTGCGACATGTGATACAAGATATATATATGTTTTGTAATTGGGACAAGAGTTGTTCATGTCTGAAGCATAGCTAGCGATAACTCATCATCTTGTTATGCATTCAGTACAGTCCCACTGTGTAGTGACTCCTGATGTGTTGATAAAACATAATGCATATTGTATTTGACTTCAGATGATTAAAAAACACAAAGCGAATTGAATTTTTTGGTTTCATACACAGCATAACTCACCATTTTTTTTTCAAAACCGGTCCACGTTATGTGGAGATCTGGTTTAAAAAGGGCTGATATAACAGGGTTTTACTGTAACTTAACAAGTTTACTTTCAATAACATTTTAACTACGCTATCTTAATACACAACTAACCTTGAAAGCAAGTTGAAACATGTCTTCTCTACTCGTAGTATTATTGCTGACAAGCATTACACTAAGAAGGTACTCCCTCCAATCAATCTTGTTACAGTTATTCTGAAATAAGACAAGTAGTTATTAATAGAAAGGCTAGGTAGTCTATTTAAAACTATACATTATTTGCACATCTATTGTATAACCATTTTAAAATATAGATCTTTATAGACTGGATAAAAATATGATAAATAAACCCACACTTTGGTAATATAAAAGGTCTGTTGTTAAAAATGGCCAAAGTTTGTTTGCTAATTTGTATTACAGTAGAGTCCCACTATTCCGAACTATTTGGAACTGAACACTGTTCAATTTTGCAGGAATTCGAAATAGATGGATTTTATGAATAATATCAACGAATTGGCTTCTTAAGGCATACGTTCTTGATGTGGCAAATACTCTTGACCTCGCCTTATGCTACGTCGAACAACACTCGTCATTAACACTAAATGATGCTAAGTTCATGCGGCGATGGCGGAACAATGCATCTTCAAGTCTATACAGTGAGAAAAATTGCTGATTTTACTTCTTAGTATTGGTTTACACCATCCGTTTTTCCTTCCGTTGAATTACGATTCCGGTTTCTTCTACAAACGGAATGGAAGGAATAGGTTGTTCGAACCCCTGTACGTTTTGTCATCCCGCAGTCTGTCCGTTAGTATCGCATAGTCTTGAAAAAATATCGAGAAAAAACTAAAATTCCTTCGAGATAACGAAAACAGAGGAGAAAAACGGATAAACGCAACCGTAGGTGACAACAACACTACTATTGATTAACTGTTGATCTATTCCTTCCTTCTTTCTGAAAGATCCAGTAACTGTTTCATTGGAAGCTTGTATCAGTAGCTCCTTTCCCGCAAAATGGTCAGAAACGCGGAGGAAAAAAAACCGGACAATTCCAACAGGCAAATTAGGATTAATGTGTTGTCAATTTCCGTTAACCAAAACGCAACGCAAAGGAATGGAAAAACGGATGATGTACACTTAAGTGTGTGTAAATTAGTTATTTTTTGTGTTTAGCAGTTATGAAAATGATTATAAAGAATTGTATAAATGGAGCCGACATGTACTGTAAGTAACCAGCTTTCATTCCAATTTGGTTTCAGGCATTCCATCAAGCTTAGGCTCTATGTATGTTCGGAATAGGCGGATTTTTGGAATAGCGGGAATCTACTGTATTTAAATTCCTTCCAGCTTACTGGTCTTTGTCCCCTTCAAAATACTCCAGTCCTCTCTCTAGCACTTGTCCCAGCAACGTTTCCCTTTTACTATGCAGATCTCGATTTTTTTTCTAATATCCTTCAATGCCAGTCATTGACGAGTTCTTCTTATTGCCTGCAACTCTGTTGAAACTGTGTCCTTCCAGCACTGTTTACAATTTTTGGAACAAAACAAGATACAGGGCATCCACAGGGAGACTGCGGAAGGATAGTAATCTGATTTTCGGAACAAAACTCATGAGTTGACAAAGCTGTGTCGTTAGACACATAATCATAGTGAAGGAAAGCCTTTGGACATTTTTCGCACAACCTTTTCAAAACGTCTTTTTAGTACTAATGGTTGACTGTTTTATCTTGAGGAAAACATTTAAAAAGCATATCTCCATTTATATACATATAAAAACTGTTGTGCTTTATTGGGCGAGGAATTCCTTTGCCAACCCTCTGTGATGACTCTTTAGTCTTAATGAAACCATACTCTCATCTAATGTGCGAATATTTCAAAACCATTAGTTTGTTCAAGGAGTTCCTGGCAATTATTCACAGGATGTTCCTTCTGCTCTTCAGTCAACAAACTTTGCAAGTAAGTCAAGTAAGTCAAATGTTTTCTGCTGTAATCTCATGGCAAAGCAAAATTAAGATTTCAACTTCTTCTGCACATTCTCTGGCAGTCAGACAAATGTCGGGGCACTTACTACATCCTTGTTTTATTCAATGAGTGTGTCATCAGTCGAGGTCAGGTAAACTGTTTATAACTCTGCTTCGAAAGTTGAAAATGTTCCATAAATGATTTCCCCAGTTTCTTGTAAAATCAGTTTCTGTTGCATCTTCGAAATGTAAATTAGAAAATGAAAAAATCACCTCAAATATTTAATCACATCACGCTCAAATATCAATAATTCAGAGGCTAAACAAGACGTAACAAATTTTAAAAAGCCTCTGAAGGATATGACTGTTGCAGTGCTGTCAACAGGATGTCACTTTTGCTACGTAATTCAAAAAGTTTGGTTATTTTTTATATATCTTATATATAAACACTGTAGTAAAAACACAGCAATGTGTATGGTAATGGAGAATGTAAAGCATGCATAGAATAAGGTTAATTAGCTGAATTTTAAAGAAAGTTTGACAAAAATACAAACTAACATATAATATGTCATTGTAGAATTGCTTTTTAAATGTATAATTCAAATATCTAAATAAGTAAAATTAAAAGTTGATAAATTTACATTCTTTTGAATAATGACAATAAACCTACCTCGTTAAACAGTTCAAATAGACTTTGTAGAGCGTGCTCTTTTGGTGAAATGTCGAGCCGAGATGCAAACTCTTCGTATGACAACAATTTTCTCTCATTGCTATTACTAAGTAGTTCAGGGCTTTCGCTGACTAAGTTTTCTTCTATTTGACTTCGGTTTAATCTAATCAAAACAATTATAATACAATGTACTTTTATTGCCTCTTTCTAACAGATAAAAATTTGTCAAAAACATTTAAAGACGTAGTGAAATATTTACACTGTCCTGTATATACAGGGTGAGTTTTAAATGTTCCCCCCCAATTTTTTCCGCATTTCTTAAGATATCGACTCCCAACCACCGCCGAACATCATTGATTAGTTTATACTTTCTTTTGATGAGGTTCACATTTTTGGCCGCCATTTTGGATCCGCCATATTGGAATGAACTTTTATTTTTTAAATGTAAAGGTAATGTTGTGACCCATTATTTCAAACTATTTTTGTCCGTAGAACACGATGCCGCAATCAGTTTTTAATTATCTGCTTTCGTTCTCGAGATATTAACAATTTTGTAAAAAAATTAAAAATTTTCAAAAATCCCTTGTTTTATTCAATTTTAAAATTATCGATCCTTTATCATCAGATATCACAGTTTGGTAGTAGCTTATAGATTTTTATTAAGTTATAAATTTTTACTGCCATCTTGGGTACGCCATATTGGATTGAGATGCTTGTTTTTAATGTAAATGTGGTGTTGTGACACATGATTTTGAACTAATTTTTACCCTTTACATGCTGCCGCAATCAGATTTTAAATTTAAAATCCTTTAATTGTTTTAAAATAAATAATTATACTAAAAAATACAATTAAATCAGGTTAAAGCGTAAAAATTAGTTCAAAATCATATGTTCAAATTAGTTCAAAAAACCTTACCTTTACATTAAAAAAATAAAAGTTCATTCCAATATGGCGGATCCAAGATGGCGGCCAAAAATGTGAAGCTCATCAAAAGAAAGTATAAACTAATCAATGATGTTCGGCGGTGGTTGGAAGTTGATATCTTAAGAAATGCGGAAAAAATTAGGGAGGGGCGTTTACACTGTCCTGTATATATATATTCTTCTAAGTATTGGATATACGTATATAAAAGAAAAAAAAAATTAAACAAAAGTTTTCAATATCTTAAAACTAATATAACAATAATATTCTTTACGATATTTTATGAATTTTAAACTATATAATTAAAAATTCAGTTTAAATATTGGATAAAGTAACTTAGTTTTAAAATCGAAACTTTAAAAAAATAGTACAAAATCTAATCTTTTTTCTTATCAAATTTTTTCTCACTTTCACTACAACTTTAGCTACATTTTGAAGACGTTTCCATACAATTGAACTGTAAATAAAACAAACAAGTTTCAAATTTCAGGTACATTAGAATTACGTCAATTGTAGATAATTCTTACCCAAGCCTTATCCTGAGTTTCAATACTTGAAGTAGTTTAGAGTTGTGAGACAAGTTAAGTTGCTTTGCTCGGGATACTAACTGACAATCATCATACGTGAAGTCTAACATGGGGACACCCAAAGCGCTGAAACAAAACAAATGTTGTAAAGAATGAAACCAACAGATTGTTGTTTAATTTATCTGAAAAGTATTAAGCATGTTCTTGTTGATCAAGATTATTATTGCATAATAATTACGGTTGTACAATAATATTGAAGGTGTGTATGTTAGATTGAAAGGTTGTGTACTATTATTGAGGGAATTAACAATATTTTGGTTTTGTCAGTAGATCGTATTTTTTTATAGGCGAAAAATCTGAACAGTCATCATCACTTAAGAGGTTGTATTGTGAAATATACCATCAGATGTTCATGAAAATCAATTATATACTTGCTATTTTTATATCGCCTACATTTTGCCTACTATAGTGTTTTGTTTTTATGTTTATTATTACTATAGTTTTTAATGTGAGTGCAAAATGTGAAGAAAGAGCATCTCATAGCATTAAACAAGATCGTTCTATCTCTATGGAAATCAAAGTTCACTGAATTTGAAAAATAAGATGTGTAAGTGTTGATCAACAATTATAAAGAATGATATTCTACAACAGCAAGGGAAGATGTAACAGTTTTTTCATTAATTTTTAACCTTTGTTTTTGTCTTTTCAATATTGCATAGTTAAAAAATAAAAACAACTGTAGCAACGTAATAGTCATCAAACATTTCAAAGTAAACTAAATTATTCTGCAATAATAATAATTTTGGATTCAGCTGTCAATGGGAAACCTTAATACTATTGGTCAATACTATTAGATCGCTTTAAACTCTGCAATCTAAATGACTAGAATATTAAAATCACTTGATAAAACTCAGACAGGTAAGATATTTGTCAGTTTTAAAAACATTACAGAGGTATCAGTATTATAAAATGATTGGTATCACATCAATAGTTTAAAACAGGATAATTTATTTGGCTGAAACAGCTGATCGGGGAAGGTCATTTTTGTTATAATCTTGTTCGTATTTGTTGTTTTTTTTTATAGTTTTCAAAATTTTTAAAATTGTTTTATCAATGAATTGTTAATTTATTGTTAAAAGTTAAAATAAAACTATTTCTTTATTTTTTCAAAAGAGCTAACTGTAAATTAATTTGTTTTTTAAGAGTTTATTTATTGTTACTATTTGACTGATAATTTAAAAGTGCGTTTTGTTATTCTTTACTGTTATTTTTAATATGATTTGCAATTATTTATATACAGGGGTTTACTGGTGCCGGAACGCCGTTCCGGTCCTGCTTTTTATAAATTTGTTTTACGTTTTGTTCCAACGTTGCACTGGACCATCCGCTCCCTCAATCACACCCATTCAACAATCGTTCTGAAATTTACTACCGCCAATCGAAAAACTTCAAGATATCTCCACACTACACTGCGTTTCGACTATGCGAGTCAACTACAGTTAAGTCTCCCACATTTTCCCTCAGCTCTGAATCGAAATGGGACAACTTGGGAGCACCAGACATCCTTTTGCCAGCCTCGCCGTATTAATAACTTTGTGGCATGAAAAAGTTTTTAACTATTGATGAGATTATTGTAATAAAAATAACACCAAACTTGATATAATTTGGACCACATTTGGTGATTAATACTTATAGAATAACTCGATTAATTTTTTTAATATCCTAAATGAGAGCACAACGCGGAATACATACAAACAATGGCTTTACACTGACAAACGCCGTCACAAATACAAGCTCGAAAGGCGCCCCGAAAGAGGAAAATATTTAAACGTAGGTACCTGAACACCGGCCGCATGGTGATTTAGCAGGTTTCCCAGTACATGCTACTATACTTCTCGCAAACTGTCAAAAACTAAAAAGTGGCTGGTCGCTCTGACTTTTGAGTGTCGTTAGAATAATTCACTAACAAGCGTCTGTGTTGTGTTCTCGTGATAAGCTTGCTTGTCTTTCATTGTTTTTGTATAAGAAAAGTCGTTTCTTGATATACATACAATGTGTTTAGGTTTATAGTCTTTTGCTGAGGATTTAAATTTCTGATAAGGCTAATGATTAAATAAGAGACATTTTACCAGAGTTTTTTCTTTAAATAGTATGTGTCTCTAAAATTTGCTATGTGATATACACATAATATACAAATACAAAAATAGTTACAAATACATGCCTACTTTTCTTATAAAAGTAAGCATATTTTATGCACGCTTAAACTCAACAAAGATACGTAGAAGGTTAATTGACCATGAATATTAATTTCAAAAGTAATATATGTTTGATTTTTTTGTACAACAATAGTTATATATACTAATATTATAAAGAGGTAAAGTTTGTTTGTTTGTATGTAGGGGGTAATCTCTGAAAGTACTGAACCGATTGAAAAAATAGTTTTACTAATAAAAAGCTACACTATCCCTGAGTAACATAGGCTATAATTTATTTCGATGAAAACATTTTTTTATTTCAATATTTGTACATTTAGTCGGAAAAAAATCTTAGGTTAGGTCTAGACTAATAAATTAACACATGTATTAAAATTTATTACCATGGCTACCAATTGAATAAAATAACAGTTAACAGCTGTTTGCTTTAATATTTCCATTTACAGCTAATTTCAAACTTTGTATTTCTAGATTTTAGGTTAGGTTTTATTAAAATGTAGATCTGAGCCTTGCTGGTTCTTTTAACCTTTATTATAACTGCTATTTATAAAATATAAAAAATAATTTGATGTGAACATTTAACATTATTTACCATTTTAGCTTTGGGGTTATTATTCATCATACACCTTTATTATAAAAAAATCATAACATGATTGTGTTTATAGAAGGTTCCAACGGGGTTGGCGTGCGGAGCACACAGGGGTGTCCCCTAGTAGTAAATAAAGGTATTGTAAAATTCCTTATGTGATTTGTTTGATCACTGTATATCTACAAAACATTTTTATTTTACTGATGTTGAGAGAGTTAGTGGAAGAGGCTCTACAACCTAGAAAGGGCCCAAATAAAGTGATAATTAAATATTTGTTTTAACATAAAACTTTATATATATGATTACTTTATAAAATATATAAACAAGATCAAGTCAATAACTTTGTAATAGATTTGGTGTGGATATTTTTTATGTAAACTTTTACAAGTATTTAAGTTGAATTTATTAATTTTCTCTGTTTTTTCTGTGTGAAACTGCTTCTTTCTCATGTGTCTGTCTGTGTTAAAGACTATTGTTTTTATATAGTCTGGTATTTCAGAAATTTTCAAAATGAGTTTCTTAATATTTTTTAAATTGTGGTATTTTGGGAGTCGTATTACTGTTTATTACTTAAATGTACCTAACCAAACAGATTGTGGGAAATCTAGAACTATTTGTTTTGTCTATTGTTCTCATACTCATTTCCCTTCAGGAACACCACATATTATTTTCCTACTATTATGTTTTGTTTACCAGAAATATTTCCAATTATTTAATAAAATACCCATAATTGTTAAATTATGTCTTTATTCAACTTGCAATGACTACAAATTGGGTACAACAAATATTAAATTAGACAAGGAAACTGTTAAGTCTAAAACATAAAATCAGATAAATATGCCTACTTACTCAGCCATGAGTTTCCTGACATTTTGAGCAAAGAGTTTAGGATTTTTCTTTTCCTCTTCGTTCGGATGATACACAGGTAGAAATTCTATTTCACAGTTGCTGTGTGGTTGTACTAGAGTCAGCCATATCAACTTTAACCTAAACAAATTAGTTATTTCAGAAAACTAATATTTCATCTAACAGATTTTAAGAGAATCAAATTCATATTTTTTTCCATAAATAACTTATACATATATCATTTTATTGAATATTCTAAATTTCTACAGTACAGAAAAAATATCAAATACATTAGGCATCAAGAACTTTAGTTTAACATATTTTTAACTTGTGAGCATACAAATATTTTAAGATTAATATTTAGTGGAAGTTATATTAGAGTTGAACTATGTCCGGTAGACCATGAAATTTATTATTTTCTTTTAAAATTGTTTTTAGAATCGTCACAATAGTTCTTACATTATTATACATCTTTCTTTTCTTGAAAATCAAAATTATTAATTTATTATCATAAAAAAATAATTTTAATTCATCCTTCCCTAAAATTAAACATTATAAATCATACAATGGAAAGAGTGTAACTTTCATTGTATATCCGGAGTAAGAAATGTGAAATGTCTGGATACACCCAACAATATTTAGAACAATGAACGATGGAAATGTAAAACTTTATAAATCTTGTAAGGAATTATGAACTTTTGGCACCGTTTTTGATCATTTGACTTAATCCGTTATGTCTTGTCAAAAGTGTGGTGAATATTTCTTATGTCTATGCCTTATAAGACATCATTTTATAGGTTACTAATGCTGTTTTTAATTTACTAAATATAATTATTTTTCTGCAATTTTAATGCGTTACATTGAACTTTCCAAAATTACAGGTGTTTTGTTTTTTGCTCGAGATATAATGTAGTTTTGTGTCTAGATATTTTCTACGCCCATCAGTGGCGGCTCCTTGTGTGGTTGTTTGGTTGCACAACCCCCAAGAAATAAAACAAAAAATTAATCACATTAATATTTCTTTAAATATCAGTGCATTATCAATATCAACCTCTTTTCAATCTAAAATGTATGGCCAAGAATGTCCCCAAACCATTGAAAAGCCGAAGAACGTCAACCCAACCTTCGTGCGCAGCGT
>JAGFPH010002453.1:41517-57286 GCA_018207615.1 Philaenus spumarius | reverse complement strand
TTATTATACTGAAAATTATAGTAGGTGATTGTTTATTATACTGAAAAAAAATAATAGGTGTTTGTTTATTATACTTAAAAAAATAATATAATATCGGGGATGGAGGCTGAGGTGGAAACAAATTATTCTGCTAATATATTTCGTACACTCAGGCAGCTATTCAGTATATAGCTCGCGAGTAGGCCAATTTCCTAAATAGTTGGTTGAAACCCTAAAATACATTAACTCAATTTTGGAAATTCGTTCAACTCACGTTAGCGGTACAGCTGTGTGATAGAATTACTTTTAAAGTTTTAGTTGTGTTTAGAAGTAGGTTTAAGCTATACAGGTTATTTTAACCTTTATTATAAACTTCTGTTATATTATTAACTTAATGATTTTATTTAGACATTCAGTTTTACCATCTAAGCCTGAGCTGTCCTACACCTTTATTAAAATAAATTATAATATGTGAGTGAAAGGAAGTAAGAAGTTAGCATGTGAAGCACGCAGTGGTCTCCCCTACTACCAAGGTATTTGTGTATCTGTAGTGTAATTGTAACAATGTCTCATAAAACAGCCAGTAATATTCTGGTGCCTCATCAAGTAAATTCATTGTCAATTCCGTCAATGTTTCACATTGAATCAATAACCTTTGAATCTACCCAGACAAGGGTAACAATCAAATCGAAGATTTATTGAAGGTTACTATGTTTAATTAGGTAAACCTGATTTGTATAGGTCAAATATAAAAAAATATCAAGGTTGGAGAATTTGAAAGAGAATCTCTCGGTCAAGGTTCTTTGTGCATACTGATATCCACTGAAATATATCCCAAGGTCACATTTTCCAACATCGATATTCAGGTTCGTCTCAAATAAATCAGGTTTTACAATGTAACGTAATATTTTAAGGAACTGGTATTTTCTTAGAATGCTTAATAAAATAATATAGTTGGAAATTGTACCCAAAATTCAACCTACTGAAGAGATTTACAAAGAAAGTATTATTACTTATGTGGAATGAAATTGGTACGAAACTTCAAAAACGATCTAAAGACATTAAAATTTCCAACATTAAAATTGTGAAAACTGTTTACACAAACGTATTTTGTGTGACCCAGCGTGCATCGTACTTCAACAGCAGTCCTAGCTCCTCTCGCAATTTAAACAATTAAACATGGATCGGATGCTTTTATTACACTTTGTTTACAGTATATTCCTTTATTAATTGCTGTTTAATTTATACAAACATAGTACTACTGTATTATTATTAAACATCTCGAAAGGTTCTAAATAAAGGCTTTACTACTACGTATAACGGTGTCTTTTTAACACGCTTATTTAAATGGTAGCTTGTAAACTATAAATCTGACGACAAACTTTAAAAGAGGAACCTTTCCTTGTTTTTTGAGAAATACAAAATATGTAGTTAAAATATTTGTAAATGACCGCCACTTTCCAATATGGAGGTCAACTTTCTAATTTCTTACGCAACACCTTATATTTTATAACGATTGTGAAAACAAGTTATAATAAGACTTTTTTGTTCTTGGTGTTTTTTTTTTTGATACGACTGACCGTTTAAAAATTAGAGGGGTATAAAGCTTTCAAAACACTCTAACTGAGCGGAAGATATTTTTTGTATTGAAACGTTTTGAACCAATGCAAATGCCCTTAACACTAACTAAACATCGTTTAGACAAACAAATAACTTTTTAAAATCAACAAATACGGTTTTTGTTAATTTTTAAAATCGATAGTACAGAGGAATTAACGTGCAAGGAGTCCATTTTAACTTTGCCACCATTGGGATCTCCAAAAGTACAACATGTACAGCAAACTTTAAATGGTGGACTTCACCTACTTTTTAGTAATCATTAAAAACATGAATTTAAATTTAAAAAAATTGGCATCATTTTCCAATATGGCGGACAACTTTAGAATTTCTTATTGAACACCCACTGTATTGTATGGCGATTTTGGGTTTTACAAGCTATTTTAAGACTTTTTTGTTCTTGGTGATTTTTTTTTACACGACTAACCATTTAAAAGTTAGAGGGGTATACAGTTTTAAAAACACCCTAACTGAGCGCAAGATATTCCACTTAAAATCGTCAAGAATAAAGTCTTAAAATAACTTTTAAAACCCAAAATCATCATAAAATACAGAGTGTTCCATAGGAAATTCGAAACTTGTTAGAAAATAAGAGCGTTTTCATTGGTTCAAAACGTTTCAATACAAAAATATCTTCCGCTCAGTTACGGTGTTTTTGAAACTGCTTTATTGCAATTGGTTTAACAATTTGTTTTATCGTATCACTTTACAAGTTTTTTTAAAAGATTTATTATTTAAGCAGTATTTAGACCCTATAAGATTACTTACACCCCTCTAATTTTTACACGGTTAGTAGCATCATAAAGAAAAACAGCAAGAACAAAAAAGTCTTAAAATAACTTATTAAACCCTAAATTATCATAAAATATAGAGTGTTCCATAAGAAATTGGAAAATGACGGAAATTTACAAATATGTTAACTACATATATTTTAATTTCTCAAAAAACAATGGAAAGATTCCCCATTTAAAGTTTTCTGTCAGATTTATAGTTTACAAGATACCAATAGTGGCCCATTAAAAAAAACACCCTTTTTAATTACTGTGTATTAATATATTTTATTTAGAAAGATTAATTAATTTTTACATGAGTAATAAAAACCTGCACGTTAATCAACTCCTATAAAAGTGAGTGTACGTACGTGCGTAAGTAGGCCTACATCCGTACGTGAATAACAAAATAGTTATATCGCATGCGCATGGTCATGTAAAATAACTGTCATTTTAACGACATATTTATTGAATAGCTGTCAACAATAAACCCCACTTCAGACATACACCAGCTGACTTCGCTCATCATGTGCAGTTTTTTAAATAAAACCTAGCCTAGATTTTACTTTAGGGTTACGTTTAGGCTAAAAGTTTACAAATGTAATCCAAACAAACTTCTTACAATGTTTAGATGTTGGTGGTTGTTTTATACGAGTTATAAACTAAAAAATGATCGGCTTTGAGGTTAGAAATCGCTGCGTTGAAAATGTTTGCGTTTTTATAAGCCTTTTTGTTTACTCTATTCTTGACAGCTTAAAAAAACTTAAGCCTATAAACATATAAAACTATATTTTAAACTATCACTATGTTGGGCTATTGATCTGACTTATGTGATACCAGAATGTCAGGTATGACATTTCCTGGAGTTGGCATTTGACCGAACACCTCCCTTTCACCAATAAAATATGGACAGAGAAAGGATACACGTTCTACATTTTCAGGTCTACCTTCTCAGGCTGTTCTGGGGGTATCCTCTATCTTGTACTAAAGAGGTAGGCTCTGAAGCATTCATGACCGTTGAGGATCTGAGTAAGGTGGAAATCAACCTCACCGTGCGGCCTAATACATCTCACAACAATGGACGCGAATGTAGTTCCTCGATGAGTTTCATCGTCGACTCTTGATTCCACGTGGTCATTTTAACTAATAAAAACGAAAAATCCACTAAAAATATTTCAGTGGGAATAAATCACCAGTAAACAGATCACTATGCACACGATCTGACTTCTCTACTGACAACTAGAAGCTGAGGGTTTGAGAGTTGCATTAAGGCCACACTATACTACGGGCCGGAATGCCCCCTCCACTTACGTAATACTAAAACACAATGTGTACCATTAAGCTACACAATATTATTACAGTCATATAAATTTGTAATCAAAATACACGCATATATGAGTCACTTATTAAAGTTAAAATAAAATTATATACGTTCTTTACAAAAGTATAAAATGTTTAAAAAAGTAATATCACTTTACAGTATAAAGTATTTTGCACATTTTGCATATAAGTATTTTGATAGTCGGCCGACAGTCTGCGTGTTTCCCGTTCGTTTGGAAAAGAGAAAACATTGTCTTTTGTCTCCAGAAACACAAAGACTGTCGGCGGACAGTGGGCAGACTGTCCGCCGACAGTCTCCGGAGACAAGAGAAAACACCGGAGAGACAGTCGGCCGACAATGTTTCCGCAGACAAGTCTGCAAGTGTGGACGGGGCAAGTACCCGCGCATAGATGGCTGGTATAACACGTTGGGTCTGTGTGTATTTTTATATACGTGGACAAGACGAATTATTATTATTGTTTGGTTCTTTTCTTAATTTTATTAAGCAAGTATTATAAGTTTTTGGTTTATTATCCATCATATTTTTAATTGAGACAGATTTATTTTTATTTAATCCGGTTGTATGTTGCAAGTTGGAGAGTTGAGAAACAAAATAAATGAATTAAAAATGTAATTAAATTAAAGAATCTGTATTTTGAGTTTAGTTATCTGCCTGTAATTGGTTCCAAAAAGTTTTTTTTACAAATGCGTTATTAAATATTTTCGAAACAATTGCTCACGTGACAATTAAATGTCAACACCGAATAGAGATAAGAAAATCAGGCGATGTTTCATCTGGCCTTGAACTAGATCATTCAACCAAACCCCAAAACAAACACAAGCCCTCGCCACGCGAATGTAATCTGCCAACTTTACAACGAGATGGCATTCTCAAAGCATTCTTGCAGTTACACTAAGCACGGGCCACGTTATGCTATTTCTAGCTTGGGCGCAGTGTTTACATACCATGTGTTGTGTAGGTAAACAAAGGCGTGACGCATTTTGTTGTATTGTATACAAGGCCAATGCACGTCGTTAAATTAGGAATGGTGAACATGTATCGAAGTTTAACCTAACGTAAAAACTATATGGTTAACAGTTTTTGAGGAATCATTTTGTGTAAAGTTGCAAACATAACCAGTGTAATCAAATCAGACACATAATATGGATATTTGTATAAAAATACATTAGAAATTTATTCGTTTTAAACAGTATGTCTTGGTCCAGATTACGACTCTCCAGCCAAGTTTCTTCGGCAAACTCTCCACGCTCCCGTTTGAGAAATACCGAGTCATTTTTAAGTGAAAACTTCTTATGGCCCAGCTGGTTCAGCACTTTTTGCGCGGGTATTCTCGCGTACCTTACCCATTGTATTTTAGATGCGTGTAGTTTAAGGCTGTATCACACGTACAAAATAAGAACAAAATTATGTATGGGTTAATTCAATAGCTGTATGGGTTAATTTACTCACGTCACGCACCGATGAAATTTACATTGTGCTTCCTCATTTTGTAAGTTGTGTTACAATAGTTTACTTGATAATACCTCTGAAATGGACATTACACTTCCTAGTTTTGTAAGTTGTGTTATATCTCTATGGGTTTATTTAGTCACGACACTCATCCAAGAAATAGACATTGTGCTTCCTCATTTTTTAATTCGTGTTAGATTAATTTACTTGATAATACCTCTGGAATGGACATTACACTTCCTAATTTTGTAAGTTGTGTTAATAATGTGCTTGGTGATACATCTAAAATGGACATAGTTCTTTCTCTTTCTTTTTGTAAACGCCTAAATTTGCTAACTTGCTTGCTATCTATCGCAATGAATGTAGATGCATTAAAGAAACATGTTTTGGTTCAGTGTACGCCTAACCTAAAATTATGTTATTATTATTTGACTACTAGTAAACCCCCGTGAAAAATCGAATGCTGATTAATTAGATACACGTTAGAAATACACAATTTAAAAAACAAACTATTTACAAACAACGTTAAGTCCTACTTAACATAACCCCAAACTATAACCTACACTAGGTTTGTTCAAGTATTACAGATGATGGGTGAAATCGGCTGTTTAAACGAATAGGTAGGCTTATTTCTTCTTTAAATTTGTACAAACAAATATATTGATGATAAAAGGTTGTATTTATATGCAGTTTATAACCTCAAAGCAAATATTATAACGTATATTATAGTATTCGTTAGTTCTATAGCTCACATTTTAAAAAAAAAACAACTTCACAAGAAATTATAACGATTGAAGTTGTAAACATAACCCCAAAATATAATCTACACTGCGTTTACAGGTGATGGGTGAAATCAGCTGTTATATTATATGTTACTCACGTACGCTCGTACATTCGCTTTTATAGGAGTTGATAGACAATGTTTATAAATATATAAATATCAAAGTTTTACCTGCCTTAGCAATCTTTATTGGTTGTTTTTGTATGTCTACAGCTGTTTCACCTTTTCTTCAGGCATCGTCAGGACAAGAACTATTACACATTTTCATCACCAATTCCGCTTGATAATATTAAAACAATTAACATTTAACATTTAAAAAGATTTAATAAAGATTGCTAAGGCAGGTAAAACTTTGATATTTATATAATTAGCAATCGGATATGGCCACATATACATTAATGGACAATGTTTATGTTATTTTTAGATTTCAATTTTAAATGGGACAAGATAAAAATAATGATCAAATTTCGTATTAAATCAATATAACCAACGATTTATTTTCAGTTTTCACTTCTCTCGGGAGTCTCACGGTCGCTTTCTTTCTGTTTGTCTGTGTTAACCTTTTTTTTATAAACTGTGACATCTTTTAGCTCAAAAGATAATCGAGTTGTCGGTTAAAAACTCAAAACAAATTTTCTTTCTGTGCTATTGTTGATGTTCCTGTATTGTTATAGACTCTTTGTTGTCGAGTTTTTAGCCGGTAACGCGGTTATCTTTTCAGCTAAGAGAAAAATAAAAACAACTTTTGGTTTGTTTGTTACTAAAAAATTAACTGTTTTTGTTCCTTAACATTTTTTGTAAAGTTAGCAGTTTTGGAGATAATTGACATACGACATTTTTAATGTCCGCCATTTTTAAACTACACAAAATAACGTTCCTGTTTTTTGTACTAGGCTAAGAGATGGGTAACCCGAGATTGCAGTCCTCATTACAGGGTCGAAAAAGTTTCTCTCTGGCATGCACCGGGATCGCGCCGCCCGGCTAGCCCAGATATGCGGTCGGTTTCACAACAACAGCACTGTTTTGGACAAAATATGACGGGTTTAAAGAGGGAAGGGTATATCGGAAATAAATTATTGCTGTCGGTATACGGCGAAAGAATCGTAACAAGTTGAATAAGGTAAACTATTGTTAGCGAAGAACCTAACCTAACCTAACCTAACCTTGTTTGTTGATTGGTATTACTTTTGCTGGATTTCATGTGTAGAATCACATCCTAAATTTTCGGAGTACCTTTTTTAAGTATGGCACATCATATGGCATAACATATGAATTGGGCAGTATCTCAGAAATATAATTACAAACGAAAAGCTGCAGCGGCGCAATCCCGGTGCGTTTTTGGGGGGGGAGGGTAGATTTCGGTAGGCTACCTGGACCCTTCGGCGCAATCCCGGTGGACCGTAAGAGATTACGTAACAAATATGTACGCCAAATTAGCTGTCAATACCTTTTCAATTTCCAAAGATATTAAGTGTTTAGTAAACAAAAAATGGTGGACAGATAGAAAACGAAGCATTTCTGGACCTATTTTTACTATTAAAACTTGTTAAATTTAAAGCCTGGTTAAATTATCGACGGTATTTTCTAGACATTCTGTATAAGGTGGTGGGTACCCGTCTCACTTCCCTTTTATTGTGAAATTCGTGCTGAAATTTGATAAATTTATATCATACGTAATATTATAGAAAAAATAAGCCCATAGAATTTATTTAGAGGGTTAATTACTATTATCAAATAAATACCAATTTCACTAACTTCCTACAAACTAGAGCGCTGAAATTTGGTACATATTCTTTCTTTACACAAGAAAGAAAAATCATTAAATTTTATATTTCGATTACTTGAGTCAAATAGGTGAAATAAAATAACTAACCTTAAATTAATAATAATTCGACCACGCAGTTGAACAGCTGACGTGAGTTGAGCAAATTTCCAAAATTAAGTTTATAGGCCTATGTTTTAGGGTTCAACCAACAATCTGGGAAATAGGTCTATTCACGACGGTGCTGAATAGCTGCAAAATGCTTCGCACGCCATTCCGTATATTGGGAGTATTTTCAATACACAATGCATTGCGTGCTTCTCACGCCAACCCCCCTGTTGGGAGTTTCTTCAACACACAATGCATTGCATGCTTCTCACGCCAACCCCGCGATAAAATCCACCACATGGCTTTGAACCGGGTACTTCTATGGTATTTTGCGTTTTGATCGATATTGAAGGAACCAAGCGAGCTATAAGGTCGCATAAAAAAACAAAATATGCAGAATAACATCATACACTTATATTTGTAGAACAAATTCAAAAACTTATTAATTCTCGTAGGAAAAATCTCGAAAAATAGTTACTTCCGGTCAAAAAACGCGCTTCCGATTGTTGAATTTCTTTGGCTAACGAACTCGTCCGAGCGACGTAGACAAGCAACATGTGTACGAAATTTGAACCAAATCGGACTTAAAATACGGCCGCTAGAGTGCGAAAACATAGATGCATAAATTATATACATATACATATATGATTTTAATTGACACCCCAAAATGTGTTCTGGGGACCATGATCCGGTGCTCATTTGCTACTCCCGACCTTGGGTCTTACCATAAGGGCCACTGCAATAGCTTATTTTTCCTTTGAAAATTTGTTAATAACTACCCTTAAATTAATAATCCGTATGCTTGCTATTAGTCCAAGAGCCCGCGACGATCATAAGGACGACATAAGGAACGCCTAATCGTCACGGGCTCTTGCTCTATATGAAGCTGCGAGCGAATCCACAGTTATTTGCTAGTTCTGAATTATTGTACGAATATAGTTCAGTTACCACAGTATCATGCACGTAAGTAGCCACTTACAGCTAGGTACAATATTATACCCTTGGCCTGGATGAACTCAGCAGTTAGTCTGTGTATTTAACCTAATATTTGCAGCACTATATACAGTAGTAGTCGGTGTCTTAGGTGTTACATCAAGTATGTTGTCATTAAAGTCAAGGATGTTCAGGGAATCGCTTTGTGTTAGGGCACCATTCATACAAATGACTATATTATAAATGTTTACTTATTAAAATTATGCTCACGAACCAGTTGGCCAATCTTGATGAAACTTTACCTTTTGGAACGAAGTTCCTTAACTCGGGTTGTGGTAGGAGTTATCAAAAAGAAAATTTAATCCGTAAAGACAAAAATTGTTATTAATTGGTGATAAATATAAAATACGAGTAACGAAAAAAAGCTTACCAAATTGGTTGCTATGGCAATGAATGTAAATGCATTCAAGAAACATGTGTTTTGGTTCATCAATTTAAATTAAGAGACGATCGGTTCCGTCCGGCGTAGTTCAGATATAATCGTCAAGAGCTGAAATTTTAGGTTAGGCCTAAAAAGTAATTTTAAGTCTAGGAATAATCTAAAGTTAATGTATGTTTGTTGCCGTTAAAATAAATTAAACATACACACATAATTTTAGGTTAGGCCTAGACGGATGAACTAACATTTTATGTTTAATGAATGGACATTTAACTGTGTTTACCAAGTTAGCTTTGATGTTACAATTAATTCTACACCTTTATTAATATAACATTAAAGACATGGAAACAGTAAATATTTGTATAAAAAACAATAATAATAAACGGCTATTGAAAGATTAAAATTATGCGTGTATGTTGTCGTTAAGGCTGGTAAAAGAATTGAAGAAAAGGCGTGATGAACTTCGTTCCTGACGGGGGTCCCACGACCGCACACTTTACTTTTTAGCAAATTTCCATAGGAAAAATGAGGTATTGCAGTCACCCTTATGGTAAGACCTATGGTCGGGAGTAGCAAATGAGCACCAACCATGGTCTTCAGAACACGTTTTGAGGTGTCAATTAAAATCATAGTACCGTACCAGGAGACCGAGCTAAAGCTCGATTATAAGCAGGGCCTAGTTCGCTCACGTCAATAACTATTATTGCAAATTTCCGTGAACATCGTTTAGGTTAGGCCTATAACATTAAACAACTAAATAAAGGGTATGTTTATTTAGCAGAAGTATTCGTTGCCATGGTAACTATAAATAGATACAACATTAGGCTTACCTCTAATAAAATACAGTTTAAAAGAAAACAGATGATTATTGTAATGGCATTGAAAACATTTGCATCAGCTGTGCTTTGTTTAAAAGAAAACAGATGATTATTGTAATGACATTGAAAACATTTGCATCAGCTGTGCTTTGTATTGTTTAAAATGGACAAATTTCACTTTTTAATTTAATAAAAAGACGTAGAAAACGAATTTTCCCAGACTGGTGACCATTTCCAATCGATTTCTCGTGGCCAAAAGCCCCATATAAAATCAAAAATCCTTAGACGGAGATTCCAGATCCATTTAGCAGACAGACAATTATCTCTCGCTTTAGAAGATAAGATAATAAAATATGTATATGTATATAATTTATGCATATATGTTTTCGCACTCTAGCGGCCGCATTTTAAGTCCGATTTAGTTCAAATTTCGTACACATGTTGCTTGTCTACGTCGCTCGGACGAGTTCGTTAGCCAAAAAAATCCAACAACCGGAAGTAACTATTTTTTTAGATTTTTCCTACGAGAATTACATTTTTTAGAGTTTTTTCTAAACATATAAATGTAGGATGTTATTCTGCACATTTGGTTTTTTACGCGACCTAATAGCTCGCTTGGTTCACCCAAAATCGATCAAAACGTAAAATACCATAAAAGTACTCGGTTTAAAGCTACATTGGATTTTACCTTCGGGCATTTTCTCATCCGAGGCCGACGGGCGAGGTTTTACGCTGCGAGCAAACCGAAGCTCATAACCCGAGCCACAATATCGAGGTGCAAAGTCGCAAAGCGAGTTTTTCCGCTGCGAGTTTGGTGAAGGAGCGTGTGTGTCGAAGCTGGAGGAGGCTAAGGCCCTCCGCACACGGGTCGACGCTCGAAGTGGTCGACGTGACTCCAGTCCCTTACGTCTCTCCCCTCCACTCAACTTCCTTCGTTGTGGCATTGAGCTCCGCAGACTGGGCGTTCACTGGTCGTCTAGAACCGCAAGGATCCTCGTCTTGTGCAACTCTCGTCTCTTGCGATTGGTTTGGAACGGGAAACTTCGAGCGAGACGCACGTTTCTTCGTCATGGAGGTACACAATGTTGGCTCCAGCTCTACCACAGCAGACACCTGGACACTCACATTCCACTGACGAGGGTTCTATTCAAGATATTTAGATTTTTTTTTATATATATATAAAAAAATTTCATGTTATTGTAAATTGTATTTTTTCTATTAATTTTTGTGTATTGGGTTTATTTGGTAAATTGTGTTTATTGTTAATAAAAATATTTGTACATAAATTTGAAAAACTAAATAATATCTTACCTCAAAGTTATAAGTATGCGTTCTTCTGAATTCACACATTCCCTCATATTGGTATCCGCATATTGAATAGCTGGACTAATTATTCTTACTAGAGTAATGTATGATTCCTTTCGCATTCTATAAAATGATAGAAATTTAGCGTCACTTTGTTGCAGTTCTCTTGCACCAACGAATAACCGCTTATGAAAATTGCGTTCAATATAAGGATGCACCCATAATCTTCGTTTATTCCTTTTCATTTGTCGGTACCACAAAAACATTACAATGTCCTCCTCATCACTTTAACTTGAACTGCTCATTGTAAGTTTATACAAATTAAACTAAAAATGCAAAAATACCGTATATTATTAATGCTGATTAGAAATATACAAACATTCACAGATCGAAATAGCCATTTTGATTGATATTTAATAAAAAAAGGTCAACGAATGCACTGAGTACGTTCCTGGTTGGAAGATGCGAATAAACTGAATCGACTTGTGTGCGGAGGGCAATCGCTTGTGCCGCAGGGTTCGTACATGACGAGCACGACGCGCGAATCTCTCGACGCGTCTTCGATCGACCCGTGTGCGGAGGGCCTTAGCTAGGCTAACAACAGACGAGACACCGGTGTACGGAACACTTTCCGGTGTCCCAGCTTCTCGCAGGGAGAGACACCGTAGAGCCACAGAATCTGGTAGCGCGCTACTCAGTGTCTCATCTGTTGACACACATTTAATTGATAGTACATTTAGTGTCCCGTACACTAGTGTACCGTACACCGGTGTCTCGTCTGTTGTTAGCCTTAGGCTCTTAGTTTATCTCGTGTTACTGCGTCAATGCATGTTTCCCAGAATTGATCCATGGACATCTCGGGCAAAACGTGAGAGCACACTAACCACTCTGCCAACTGAACGCTCGTGTTACATAAAATCGTTGCGGGTGTAGATCTATTGATGTATTTATTTAAAAGCATTGGTTGCGAATTGAATCACATCTGTTTTATTGAATGAACAAAGATTTTGTGATAGCACAGACGACATTCTGCGCCATTGTGACGTCATATCACACGCTACAAGTGAATATGAAATGATGCGTACTTGAGTTATCTGTGAACTACGTCTGTAGTATCAAAAATAAAAGATTCTCTCTTATCTTTCAGGTTTGATTAAACGAACTTGTGTATTGATACTATCTATCCTTCTTGTAGGCCTATAAACAGTAGTTTTGGGAATTTCTGTTTGAGAATTTTATAACAGAAGGCCTATTATAACAGTAAATAAATACATATTTTTTTTAAACTTTGTGTTCTACGGCTAAAAATAGTAACTAATTGATAATAATTGTAATATTTTTATTTTTCCACATCTCGTCTGAGAATTTACATTTAATTACATTTGGAAACTATATCAATCACAGCAACCAGTTATTATGGGTGATTGATTTTCAAAAAAATAAATAAATAAACATTAAACAAACTTGTCAGTTTTTATGGTAAAATCTCTTACGCGGTGCCACTGCGGCTGTGTGGGGTGGTGTTACCATCAAATACACACAATACAAAACTTAGTAGTAATAATAATCTATATCTATATAAATAATCCAAATACCACTCACTCACTGACTCACTCATCACGAAATCTCAAAAACCACCGAACGGATTGGAATGATATTTGGTATGTAGCTTCCTCTAGGGCTCGCTAAGAAAAGTTTTAAAAAAATTCGAAATTTTAGGAGAAATGGGGGCGTCACGATAAATTAAAAAAAAAAAAAAACACTGAACGAATTGGAATGAAATTTGGAATGTAGCTTCCTCTAGGGCTCGCTAAGAAAAGTTTTCAAAAAATTCGAAATTTTAGGAGAATTTGGGGGGGAGGGTTCAATTACTAGACAAAAAAACAATGAACGGATTGGAATGAAATTTGGTAGGTAGCTTCCTCTATTGTCCTAGATGCTCGCTAAGAAAAGTTTTTTTAAAAAATCGAAATTTTAGGGGGAGGTTTGGGGGGTTAAAGTTTCTAAAAATCATCATAAGAAGTACATAGTGTAATATATTTATTGATATATATTTTTTGTTAATATATATTTAACTTTGATTTATCTTTGAGTGCAAAGCCGGATCGGGCCAGCTAGTTATATATATAATCCAAATACCACTCACTCACACATCACGAAATCTCAAAAAAAAAAAAGAACGAATTGGAATGAAATTTGGAATGTAGCTTCCTTCAGGGCCCTAGGTGCTCGCTAAGAAAGGTTTTTTTTTTAAATTCGAAATTTTAGGGAAGGTTTGAGAGGGGGGGGGGCCAAAGTTGTAAAAACAACCACCGAACGGATTGGAATGAAAAAAAAAACCCGTAGGTGCTCGCTAAGAAAAGTTTTCAAAAAATCTAGATATTAAAGGGGGGGGGGGGGGTCAAAGTCACTAAAAAACAACACTGAATGGGTTGGAATGGGATTAGGGGGAGGTTTGGCGGGTCAACGTTACTAAAAATCCCCATAGTAAATACATTTATTACATAATAAATACATAGTGTAATATATTTATTGATATATTTTTTTGTTAATATTCATTTAACTGTGATTTGTCTTTGCGTGCAAAATCGGTTTTGAAAAGCTAGTAACTATGTAATTAATTGTAACACACAATTTTAGCTATAAAACAATAGGAATACAATATCTATATATTAATAGGCAAGCACAAAACTTGTCCTTTTTTCTCAGCTTGTGTGCATCGTAGGAGAAATTCGCGCATGCCGTTAGAAAGGTAGTGTCCTGTAGATGAGCAGAATCCCATTATAATTTACATCGGTCCTCAGGGATACGCCCCAGTGGCCCTCAAAGTTTCAATGTTAATCTTATGGAAGGTCAATCTTAAGGAAGAAGAAGAAAGATTTCTTTTGATTCTATCAGGGGCACAAAAAACAGCTGTTCGTATGAAAAGCTTAAAACAGCTGATTTTGATCAACAACTGATTTGGATCAAAAACTGAATATAATTTTAGGTTAGGTAAATCAAGCAATAGCGAAGCATTGCCGGGTCCACTAGTTTAAAAAAAATACACAAAAATATACTCAAACATAACCACACACACACAACATAAATTTCAAAAAGCAGACGAGTCAAGTATATATTATGTGAAGAAAACCAATTTCAGCTCGTTCTTCAAACCCACAAAGTACAAACAAAGATAACTCCCCTGTTTTTCCACCACAATTCCTACACTCTTAACAAGTCGGTGACACTGAAGTGAAAACTCTATTGGCGCACCAAAAATTTGGACAAATTTTCTGGCGGTGAATCGGATTTTACCGTCACGCTTTATTCCGTCAGGCATTTTCCGTCACGTTCTACTATATACAGCACACATGCGCATATAGCAGAGTATGTGCCTCTGAAATGGACATTGTGCTTCCTCATTTCATAAATTGTGTTAACATAGTTTACTTGGTAATACCTCTGAAAAGGACATCGTGCTTCCTCATTTCGTAAATTGTGTTAAAACAGTTTACTTGGTAATACCTCCGAAATGGGCTTTGTGCTTCCTCATTTTGTAAGTTGTGTTATTTTTATCTTGTCACATTTAAGATTGAAATCTAAAAGACTTAAAATAACATAAACGAGATTGTCTATATTCATGACAGTTTTCACTTCTGTCGTCAGTCCCACGACTGCTTTTTCACTTTTCTCAGAAATTTTTTTAATTTTGCTTTAGTTGAAGCGGTAAGGGGTTATATATTTTGGGACCGACAGGCAAATAAGAATCTCTGAACCAGGTCTTCTGACAAATCCAAATGCGGGACATCTAGTCCTGTAATAGTACCTTATAAACAAACAGATATTTTAGCGGGAGTGTTTTATATCTGACAAAGAGAGGGAAAGACGACATGAACTTATTACTAAGCGAAATACTTGGCTTTCCTATTAATACAAATTAAATATTGGCTGTCACTACAGATAATGTAAATTGCCCATTTGAAGAAATTTCGAACGGATACGTGATAAGTAATACATTTTGAAAATCGACTTCAGTTTTTAAATATAATTTTAAACGTAGACTTTGCGTTTCCGATTATTCAAAGTTTCGTTTATTATTTGTTTATTGTCATTTTTAATTTGTTTAGTGGTAGTATGTTTATTTATTTTTTGTTTAACATTGTAAACAAGAAATCTGTTTATTTGTTACTAATTCAAAAAAAGTGTTAGGCCTAATAATATTAGAAAAGTGATCTGACCTCACAATTTTTCCAAGCAGATTTGTTTTCTTTGAATATTGATATGATTTATCTAATTAAACCCTCGCATCAATATTCGGTTGCAAAGTGTAGTTAAGATCAACAGAAATGGGAATAGTTTACTTCGTGGATAAAGTTTAATTTGTATTCAGGATGAGGATTGACCTCAAACTGAGTTACAAGACATAATAAGACCAAATTTAACAATGTATGGTGAGATAACTGAGTTACAAGACATAATAAGA
>JAGFPH010002453.1:22440-36517 GCA_018207615.1 Philaenus spumarius | reverse complement strand
CGCACCGGAAAGTGCCACTTTTGGTACTAGTAATGAAATATACTATTCGTACACACAGGCAGCTATTCATTGCCTTCGTGAGTAGAACAATTTCCCTAATTATTGGACGAAACCCTAAAGCATATAAATTAAATTTTGGAAATTCAGTAAACTTAGGTCAGCCGTTCAGCTGCGTGATCGAGTTATTGTCAATACTGATAATTCCTACAAACGACAAACTAATTAAATTATGGAAATTTTCAACTTTAAAATAGGCTAACATGATAAATTTGTGTGGACTGGATTTATCAACAACAAGTGCGTTAAGTGTATTTATAAATCAGATATTTTTCAGAAGAAATACAAGATTGAACAAAATTGTAGAGATACAACTAAGTGGATAGTTCTTTAGTAATTAAAACACATTTCTACATAGGCCTATAAAACATTTTTTAAGCCCCTAAAAATAATGGTTTAGTTGTTAACTTTAATTTCGTTATAAAAGAGATAATACTAAAATTGGAAAAATAAAAAAAATACACACATCTGCCAGATTGTTTTTGGAAATGTGACCTCTCTTAATTAAGTCAAAAATAAAAGAAAAACAACAATTTTGAGTGCCCTGTAGTTTGTTAGAATAAGACTTGAACACAGAATCTTCATAGTTATTTACTCAAACGCGTTTCAACGACAATGTGACCATCTTCAGTGATGCGGCAGTACAATAATGAAACTGTAACTAACTCCCTTATTTGACAAAACTAAAACGGACTTGGTTTAGATCTACAATTTTGAGGCATTAACAACTGCCCAGTTATTTTAAGTAACCTAAAATTAACCATTCAATCTTTTAAAAAAACGAATAATATATATGATAACAAAACTCGTATTGCACCTATGACTAAAGGACGTGGGAAAGTGAAATTAATTATATGAAATAATTTTTGTTTCTCAATTTTTATTTAAAAAAAATTTTATACTTTCTGTGTAAGATAAACCCAAATTTGTAGAGTAAATTATTATGTTTGGCTTTAAAAAATTAAAGAAAACGTGTTTCGCAGTTTTTTGTTTGTAGAGCATATATTCGTCGCAAACAATACCTATAACTTTTTTATTTTTATTTCATAAATGGTATTTTTTTATTTTTTTATTTATAACTTTTATTTTATGATTTATTTCAGCATTGTTGGTACAACTGTTTATAATTGTTAAATAGACAGAGAACCAAGATAAAGTGTAACTGACATAACCTGTTGGAATGTTCTAATATAAGTTTATACTTTTCCTGAAAACTTCCTTTTTTGTCTCCTAATGTAACTTATCTCGAAAACTATCGGGTGTATTTTTATGAAACTTGGCAAGCGGACTGCAAGCCTTACTTTAAAAAAGCACTTATTTGTTCAGATACAAATATTTATGGATATACAGGAAGAAACGGAATAAAACGTAGGTTTGGAAATGCTTCGTTTTCCAGTTATGCACCATTTTTTACAAAGTACGTAATATCTTTGGATGTGGAATATACTGTATATTGAACGCAAATTTTGGATACATATTTGGTATGACATCTTTTACCCATCTACAAAAAACCAAAACGTTTCTTCATATAGGCCTATTTTCAAAATAGCGGCCGTTTAAATTTTTGATGTAAACTCTCTCGAAAACGCCAAACTTTACACAAAAATTTCCAGAAACAAAAAATGTTCTTTTTTAATGATAAACGTAACGGTTTTTTTTAATTATTTCTGTAACTTGAAAGATACCCATGATTTTGTATCTTGCTAGAATTTTTATTTACGGTTCTGTTTTGTTTTGGTGCAATAAAAACCTTTTGTTTGTAATAATTTATTATGGATTTTATTTACATGATTTTTCTCATAATTTGGTTGTGGAGAAATTCTGGTTATTATGGACAACTACTGAGATAAATGTTTTCAGCCAACAACTCGGTTATCTTTTAAGTTACAGAAATAATATAAAACCCGTTTTGTTTGTCATTAAAAAAGGAAATTTTGGTAAAGTTAGCAGTTTTTGAGATATTTTACGTTAAACTTTTTAAACGCCCGCATTTTGAAAATTTATGAAAACGATTTGGTTTTTTTTACATGGGTAAAAGATGTCATACCGAATATGTATTCAAATTTGAGTTCAATATATTTCAAACATCCAAAGATATTAAGTATTTTGTTAACAAAATGGTGGATAACTGGAAAACGAAGCATTTCCGAACCAACGTTTATATAAACTTTTTTCTTTATTTTCACTAGTTGAACACGCCCTGAAAGTTTCTGTATCAAACTGTATATAACCAGCTAGATTTTATTTGTACTTGCTTCGAAAGATTAAAAAAAAATATATTTTTATTAAAAATTAAGGTAAATATTTAAAAAAAATGTGTTTTGGAGTAAAATACAAAGTCCAAATTTAATAAGTAAAATCTTTTGTTAAAATTGGTTGAGTAATTTTTTATCAAAAGGGAAAAAGATTACCATTACAGAGATTGGCTTAAAAGTCAATCTCAGTGTAAGCTAGATAAAGTGATTTTGTGCTCAACTAACCACCCAAGCATAACATTGTTTTAAGTTATTGCGTTTGTTAAAACTGTAACAAATATTTGATTTCACAGTCTACCATTGTTGTTGGAGTTTGTACTAAACCAAATAAACAATGGCCACATAAAACTAATGACTGAGATTATTCTAATCTGCTGATAACGGGAGAAATTCCAGCTTAAATCAGTCACCCTGTAATGTGGTGTCCACATGTTGTTGTAATTAACCTAAAATAGGGATTGAATTTGATTTGTGTCAATAATAGAAGAACAATATAAATTTTAGTAGAATTAGAATTATTTTATCCCGCTGATCCCAGCAATGTAATATGGCCTTCAAAAACCTTTTTCCTACAGTTACCTGACAAAGCGGGTCTTCTTGCACTGATTATAGTACGCAAAGTAGCTGATTCCTGCATTTACTTACTTTCCCGCACTCATTTCACTTTCCCGCACTCATTTCACTTTCCCGCACTCATTTTACTTTCCCGCACTCCAGAATTTCAACCAAACAACACAAAATAGTGTGCATGTATAAGGCACGTAATACGTTTCTCTTGAAACGAAGGCTACATTGACGATTCTATTAGCGGAAAGATTGCAACTGGACAGTTGATTTTAGGAACGTTACAGTCACCAGAAACTGCACCGGTACTTCATCAAACTAATCAACTCGAAGAGCATTCTGAAGTGTCTTCTGCATCAGGATTAGTATTATCAGGACATTATGAAAACTGCACATTTAACATAAACATTACAAACCAAAAATGACATTCAGATTTTGATTCATTATGTTTGTATAAACATTCATTCAGATTTTTATTTGTTACTTTGTGAAACAATTTTGTTTAAGTTTTGATTTGTTAATTTGTGGAAATGCATAATAAAAGTTCACCTTTATATACAATTACCTGTTATTTATATGGTTTATAGTAACTGTAGGAAAAATATAATGTGTTACACGGGCGCAAAGTGTCTTTGCTGCACTCGAGAAACTTTCCGCACTCGCCTGCGGCTCGTGCGTAAAGATTCCTCTCAAGTGCAGCAAAGTGTCACTTTGCGCACTAGTTACACAAATAACTATTGCATCACATTGTATCGAAAGTAATAATTTTCAATTACAGCTGTCAATTACAGGCCGCATTTAAAGTGATAGTTTCCCTGTCAGAAGAGCTATTTCAGTAACTCTTATGATGAGATTTAAAGTCGGGAGTGCTCCATGAGCACCGACCATGATCTCCAGAACACGTTTAGGGTGTTATTAAAAATCTTATATATATGTATGTGTTCGCAAACTAACGGCCGCATTTTACGTCCAATTTAGTCCAACATTTTTGCACACGATGGTTTTTTAAGTCGCTCGTACGATTTCGTTAGCCCAAAATTAAACACTTTTTGAAATTTTTCGTAATAGAATGAAACGTTTTTGAAGTTTTATCTAAAAAAATAAATGATGTCGCGTCGGCCATCATCAAGCGAAGCAGTCCATCATCCGATGCCGCAAGGTCTGGAACGAAGCAGTGCGTGCGGGGGCCGAAGGCTGAGGTACAAACAAATTCTACTAATATATTACGTAGCTATTCTTTCGTGAGTAGACCAATTTCCCAATTAGTTGGTTGAAATCCTAAATCTTAATTTTGGAAATTCGCTCAACTAACGTTAGCGATTCAGCTGTGTGAAAGAGTTATTTGTGTTTAAGTTTTTTTTTTCAAGTTACTTATTTCACCACTCTTCATTGGTGCTACAACAAAAGTGCTCTATTTCTGTGTAAATCTTGTAGAAATCTTTTTTCACTATTAGAAACTACTGAACAATATTTTAACTCGTGTAAAAACGCAAAACAATTTGCAGTCCTTTATCCCACATTAATAAAATGTTTTCTTGGCGCTTTTTTCAAATCAAACACATGTTCTTCAGATCAAATTATGCAACTGCAAACTTCTATATTTAATTGCCAGGGGAAATCCGTGCGTGCTCCGCACGCCAACATCGTTGGGACCTTCTATTCATATATCATGTTATCTTTTCTTTATAATAAAGGTGTAGGATTAACAATAACCCAAAAGCTAAGATGGTAAATAATGTTAAATGTTCCAATCAAATTATTTTATAACAACAGTTATAATAAAGGTTAATAGGACCAGCAAGGCTCAGGTCTACAATTTAATAAAAACCTAACCTAAAAGTAGAAATAAAAATAATTGCTTCAAAGTTTGAAACCAGCTGTTAATGGAAATATTAAAGGAAACAGCTGTTTTATCTGTTATTTTATTCATTTGGTTGATATGGTAATAAATGTAAATACATGTGTTGGTTCATCAGTCTAGGCCTAACCTGATTTTGTCCCACTAAATTTACAAATAATGAAATAAAACATGTTTTTGTCGAAATGAATTAAAGACTATGTTACTCAGATGGATAGTGCAACTTTTTATTAGTAAAACTATTTTTGCAATCGGTTCAGTAGTTCCAGAGATTACTCCCTACATACAAACGAACAAATTTTACCTCTTTATAATATTAGTATTGACTTATCACATTTTTTAGAGTTTAGAAAATATACCGCATTCTCCCCACCATAGTTAATTATCGGCGCACTGACTTTCGGAATGAATGGATATTTTCGCGAATAAAAACACACATTTGACGCACAACCGGTTCCAAATACTTTCACAAGCTCAAGCATTGAAAACCTTAGGACGTCGCCTTCCTCGTGAAACCTGTTTGACATTCTGCAAATGAAAGTGGTCGAGGACATGGTTAAGGTCTTGGACTTGTGTTAATCGGAAATATTGTGCAATCGGACTTATCCAGTTCTGGGGCACTTTCATGTCCGCATTCAATTACGGAAGATAAAGGTGAGTTAACTATATACAGCTTGTCCCACGAAGAGGTTGCTATTTTTAAATTAATATACCGGACATATCGAACACTCTACAAACTGGAAACTTTGGAGTTATATTGCATAGATATGTAAAATAATTACCCTTGAGTTTCATTTGCGTATGATCAATCAAATCAAAATAGCGGGAAAACAAAATAATAACAAAAAATGAACAATAATCTCGTGGATAAAACCACTTATATTTACAACATTATTTTACGTTTTCATCAAAGTAATTTTATTTGCATAAGCATTACAAATTGGTGATTTGAAATGAAAGAAAGTTAAAATTTAAAAAAATTCAAGAACACAATTTGTTTTATTAACCTTTATTTGAACTGACGTCCATCAGTAGCTATGCACTGATATCAACTAAACAAAAATGAAGCGTTTTTGAAACATTGCCGAGATATCAACAGCACATTCCTCTTCAATCAGACACATTAATTCATCACCTGTTGCTATAGTGAGAGAATAAACCTTTTCTTTCAAAAAGCCCCATAGGAAAAAATCGCAAACAGACAAGTCTGACGATCTATGAGGCCAGCACATGAAGTTTCTGCCACGACCTATCCAACGGTTATGAAGAAGTTGATCTAAAACTGCTTTGGCCACATTAGCATAATTTGGAGGAACTCCATCCTGCTGGAAGAAAACGTCCCTCATCTCCGGCTGAGAAAGATAAGGAACTGTGTGATTAGTTATTTATGCGTATCTGTCTCCAGTCTTTGACTGATGGGATATGTCATACGATAAAACACCATCCTTGGTGACAGCAACCAAAACTGTTATACCCTTTGATTTCAAGTTTTCTTCGTGTAACACATGTGGATTTTTGTAATAATTACAACTATGTCTGTTTACAGTATCTGTTCGGTAAAATGTAGCTTCATCAGAAAATGCGATTCCTTCATACCACTTGGCATCTTCGTCAGTCTTTCAAATTACCTCCAAACAAAGTTCTACTCGTTTGTCAGGGTCCGTAAACTAAATGTGTTTTATAATGATTTATTTTGTCTCTCTTGGCATACCTTTGAACTGATGACTTTGATATCCCAGTAGCAGGTGCAACGTTTCATGCAACTTTAACATGATTATTGTTATCCCGCCATTTTGATTTGATTGATCATAAGCAAATGAAACTCGATTGTAACTATTTTACATATCTATGTAATATAACTGTAGCGTTTCCAGTTTGTAGAGTGTTCGATATGCCCGGCATATTAACTCAAAAATAGCAACATCTTCGTGGGACACGCTGTATAAGTAACACGCTTTTGTACAAGCGTTTTGTATAGATAGGCCAAAGTGGTTAGTGAGATAGGCGCAGGTACTTTCCTGAAAACATTGGTGGCATTATACGAGTTTCACGGTGCCATTTTAGTGAATTTCCGTAGAATATATAAGCTTATGTAGTGACTCTTATGGTGAGGCCAAAGGACGAGAGTGGTCCCCCGAACACGTTTTGGGGTTTCATTAAAAATTTGTATTTATGTATTACTACTCTAAAGACATATAATAGTCTTTATTTGGATGGAATAATGTCTTGGAAAAAGCATATTAGCCTTCTTCATAAACAAATTAGAATGTACATAAGAGCTTTTTATTTTTTGAGAAAGGTTTGTGATATAAAAGTCCTTCGGATGCTGGTTCACGCTTTCGTCCATTCATGGTTGCAATACGGGATTGAATGTTGGGGTGGGGCTTCTAAATCTGCTATTCGACCGTTATATATAACACAAAAAAGTTTCATTCGTATAATGTTATTGAAGAATAAATTCCATTTTTCATTTCCATTGTTTACGCAATTGAATATTCTTCCCCTGAAACATCTTTTTGTATACAAAGTTATGAAAGTTTACTTTATAAGGAGTGGTAAGCTAATATAAATACTGATACAATTTATTATTCAACCAGAAGTAGATCTGCACTGCAATTGAAACGTCCAAAAGTAAACCGCTCCTGTTTTCAAAGATCCTTCTTATTTGTAGGCCCAAAAGTTTTTAATCTGCTTATAATCCGCTTGAGAGCAGAAAAAAAGATTCGTAACGTTTTAACTTCTGTGAAAAGTTGGCTGATGAAACTCGAAGTAATTGAAGACTTAATCTGTGTAACTAAGTAGTTTTTAAGTTATTCGTGTTTGTACAGTGCTGTGGTGTTCTATTTGTTGTATATATGTTATTGTCAGTGACCAGATGACTTTTAATTTATTGTAATTATTTGTATAGTTATATTTTATTTAGTTGTGTTTATAGATATTAGTACCAGTGCTTTGTTGCTGGTTTTCTTTCTCTGCCTATATATGTTTGTATTGTTTGTCCTCTTGCCTCAGCAAGCCGAACATAGCAGTTAAAATGTATGTGTTAAAATGTAGACCAAACTAAAAAATGTTTATTTTCTTCTCTCTCAAATTATTATCAAAATTTTTATTTATTATTATTAGTTTATCAAATGCATCAACCATCGGTTACATGAAAAGATGGTTGGGTATTTCCTAGACATTAGTATATTGTTTAGTTGTATATAAAAAGGAATCAATAAAAGTTATTATTGTTTCGCAAAAAAAAAATATTGGTTTTATATTATAGGGGTGAAATTTTCTAAAAGTTGAACCAAACTCTTAAGAGACCGTAATAAGATTTAAATTTTTTGGACAAATAAAGACATTTTTTTTTCAAAGTTGAGTGTCCAATTTATTGTTTAACGAATTTCGATAGGAAAGATGAGCTATAACAGTGATTCTTATGGTGAGAGTAAGGTCGGGGAGTAGTAAATGAGCACCAATCAAGGTCCCCAGAACACGTTGTGGGGTGTCATTAAAATAATGTTTTATATGTTTTCGCACTCTGAAGTCCGATTTGGTCCAAATTTGGTATACACGTACACCCTATCGTAGAATGATAGTTTTTTATCTTAAAAAAACAAATATAGGATATTATTCTGCAGATTTAATTTTTTTACACAATCTTATGGCTCGCTTGGTACCCAAAAATCGATCAAAACGTAAAATACCATTAAATTGGGTGATTTTACCTTGGGCACCTTTTGATCGCCGACGGCCGATTTTGTACGCTGCGAGCGAAGCGAAGCTATCCATAACCCGAGGCCGCAAGATTAGGTGCACACTCGTTTAAACTCAAAAGAAGCAGGGCGTGAGTCAAAGCTGGAAGCTTAGGTGCAAAATAATTCTACTAATATTATTTCGCACACGTATTCAGCTAGTCAGTGCTCTCGTGAGTAGACGTAGACCAATTCCCCAAATTGTTGGTTGAAACCCTAAAACATGTAAAATTAATTTTGGCTATTAGCTCAACTCACGTCAGCTGTTCGGTTGCGTGATCAAATTATTTATGTTTTATTCACTTCACCTAAACACATTTCATGTCAACAATTACTCTATATCTCGATAGTTATAAAATTGTGATACATTTTTTTCAATATGGCGGCCAACTTTACAATTTCTCTTGAAAACACATATTTTGTGTTAAGTTGTCACATTGTTTAGTCTACATGGATTATAAGACTTTTTTTTGTTATCTTCATAATTATTAAAAACGGAACCATTTTCGTGTAAATTTTACTTGAATTTTTGATTTTTATATTCTTAAAAAAAAACTAGCTTTTGGGAAAGGAGATAACACAATAATTCCCACTTAAAAGATCCTTGAAACTACATGTTTTATCGAATCACACCAAAGAGAAGCTAGAGCTTTTAAAATTTCGAACACAATTTACACGAAAATTGTCGAGTTTATCAAGAATACCCAACGAATAAAAAAAGTCTTATTATCTATACTAATATTATAAATAGGTACAGTTTGTTTTTTTGTTTGTTTGTTTGTTTGTATGTAGGGGGTAATCTCTGGCGCGACTGAACCGATTGAAAAAATAGTTTTACTAATAAAAATCTACACTTTCCCTGAGTAACATAGGCTATAATTCATTTCGATAAAACCCTTTTTTTATTTCAATATTTGTAAATTTAGTCGGAAAAATTCTTAGGTTAGGCCTAGAATGATAAACCAACACATGTATTTACATTTATTACCATAGCAACCAATTGAATAAAATAACAGATAATATAGTTAGCTCCAATATTTCCATTAACAGCTGATTTAAAAATTTGAAACAATTATTTTTGTATTCCTAGCTTTTAGGTTAGGGTTTTAACGTAAAGACCTTGCTGGTCCTTTTAACCATTGGGGGTTGGCGTGCGGAGCACGCAGGGGTCTCCCCTAGTTGTGTATAAAATCAAAAATAGTAATACAAAATAGAGGGTTTCAATCAATATTTTAAACTTGGCTGTTATTTTTTTTTTTTAATAGCTAATGTTAACACAATTTTAATAAACCACCAAATTATACAAAATAGACAATACTTTAAAATTAGAGGTCAAAGTTTTTTGTTATCTTCGTTATAAGTCGAGAAATTCAGCAATATATACAAACACATCGTAAATTATTTTTTAAATTTTTCGATAATTTTAAACATGATTCTATGTATCGAATTTGTTTCTTTTCTATATTATTGCAAAGAGTAGGAGTGAAAGGACCGCACGAATGTAGGGCCATAATGTTATCACTCTAATTATTTACTAACTAGTTCGATGCGACTTTCTCCTGTTGTCGACCAGTTGAAATGGAGGGCTTATTTGTTTTTACGATAGTTATGGAGAAAGTACTGGGAATTGTGTTATTGCGAACGAATTTCATTTAGAAAGATGTGGCATGTTCCTTTGTGACAAAATTTTTTGCTTTATTCCGAGTACGGAATGATGTAAGTACAGGAAAGTATTTAATGAAAATAAATATATGCAGATAGTGTTTCTGTCATACTTCATATGCGAATTTTATATAAGTTATGGTACATTATAGATAATTGAGAAACATTCTGGAGTATTATTTGTGTCTCCGTTTAAGAGGACTGAACAAACAATGTATAGATACCTGTTCAACCTACATGCATGCCGACATTCAGTTCCAAAACTCTGCGACAGAACTGCCCTTGATTCGCAAACAAATATGGCCGTCTAGAACTGGTCCGCACTTGTGCACTATTGTGCAGCGTCGTAAATAACTTATTTGACAGACGATATTCACCCAATGATAACATACGAGGAAACCTCGGTTTTTACCGAATGCCCACAAGAAAGATGAGATATTTTAGTGACTCATATGGTGAGATCTAAGATCGGGATGGCCAATGAGCACCTATCACGGTCCCCAGAACACGTTTTATGGAGTCATTGAAAATTGTATATATACGGTATTTTTATTTATGTAATCGCACTCTAACGGGCGCATTTTACGTTCAATTCGGTCCAAATTTGGTACACACTTAGGTTGTAAAAGTCGCTCGGACGAGTTTGTTGGCCAAAAAAATCCAACAACGGAAGCAAGTGGTTTGACAGTAAGTAAACATTTTTTGGTATTTTCGTATAGAATGAAAATATTTGGGGTTTTATATCAAAAATAAATAAACGCGATCATTCTGTTTTTACACGACTTTATAGCCAGTCTGGTTTTCCCAAAATCTTTTTAAACGTAAAATACCATAAAATTACCCGGTTCAAATCCACGTAAGGGATTTTACCGTGAGGCCAGCTTCTGATCCGAGACTGACGGCCGGGCATGCGAGCGAAGCGAAACAGTCCATAAACCGAGGCCACAAGGTAGGGGGGGGGGGGGTAAACTCCATAAGCGGAACGAAGCAGCACATGAGCTGGTTCTGGAAGCAGAAGTAAAAACCAATTCTACTGTAAGTTGCGGACAGCCTAACTCAAGTTGGTCCACAAATATCTCCAGTATGTCCTAAAAACAATGATATAAAATATGGCTTATTTAATATTATTTTGGATGAACAAATTTGTATTTAAACGTACCGCTGATTAGTGTCGGTACTGCTTTTAGGGTTAAGGACTTCCCGTGTAGGTGGAGGCTTGAAATTTTGTATTGCGTGAGACTTTGGGTACAAATAAAAACGAAAAATTTGAAAAACTGAAACTTTTTGTTTCAAAGAAATTTATATCGGGCGTTATTTAGGGATGGGTTTGGGCACATTTGGAACGTTGTCTTTTGTATTCTGTCTAAGTTATCTCATCATACATTGTTAAATAATGTGGTCTTATTATGTCTTGTAACTCAGTTTGAGGTCAATCCTCATCCTGAATAAAAATGTAACTATATCCATGAAGTAAACTATTCCCATTTCTGTTGATCTTAACTACACTTTGCAACCGAATATTGATGCGAGGGTTTAATTAGATAAATCATATTAATATTCAAAGAAAACAAATCTGCTTGGAAAAATTGTGAGGTCAGATCACTTTTCTAATATTATTAGGGCTAACACTTTTTTTTGAATTAGTAACAAATAAACAGACTTCTTGTTTACAATGTTAAACAAACAAACAAAAATATATATACTACAACTAAACAAATTAAAAATGACAAACAAATAATAAACGAAACTTTGAATAATCGGAAACGCAAAGTCTACGTTTAAAAATATATTAAAAAAACTGAAGTAGATTTTCAAAATGTATTGCTTATCGCGTATCCGTTCGAAATTTTTTCAAAATGGCAATTTACATTATCTGCAGTAAACAGCCAATATTCAATTTGTATGAAAGCCGAGTATTTTGTTTACTAGTAAGTTTTATGTCGTCTTTCTCTCTTTTTGTCAGATATAAAACACTCCCGCTAAGACATCTGTTTGTAAGGTACTTACAACTTTTTATGAAAGAAGCGAAAATAATGCAACTCAGAAATATTACAGGACTAGATGTCCCGCATTTGGTTTTGTCAGAAACCCTGGTTCAGAGATTCTTATTTGTTTGTCGGTCCCAAAGTATATTAACTCTTACCGCTTCAACTAAAGCAAAATTATAAAATTTTCTGAGAAAAGTGAAAAAGCAGTCGTGGGACTGCCTATAGAAGTGAAAACTGTCATGAATATAGACAATCTTGTTTATGTTATTTGAAGTCTTTTAGATTTCAATTTTAAATGTGACACGAGAAAAATAACACAACTTACAAAATGAGGAAGCACAAAGTCCATTTTCGAGGTAATACCAAGTAAACTGTTTTAACACAATTTACGAAATGAGGAAGCACGATGTCCTTTTCAGAGGTATTACCAAGTAAACTATGTTAACACAATTTATGAAATGAGGAAGCACAGTGTCCATTTCAGAGGCACATACTCTGCTATATGCGCATATGTGCTATATATAGTAGAGCGTGACGGAAAATGCCTGACGGAATAAAGCGTGACGGTAAAATCCGATTCACTGCCAGAAAATTTTTCCAAATTTTGGGACGTGGTGCGCCAATAGAGCTTTTCACTTTAAAAGTTGGTTTTTCACATTCAGTGTCACCGACTTGTTAAGAGTGTAGGAATTGTGGTGGAAATACAGGATAGTTATCTTTGTTTGTACTTTGTGGGGTTGAAGAACGAGCTGAAATTGGTTTTCTTCACATAATTTTATATACTTGACTCATCTGCTTTTTTAAATTTATGTTGTGTGTGTGGTTTTGTTTGAGTCTATTTTTCTGTATTTTTTGAAATTTTGTATTCCTATTGTTTTAAAATTGTGTATTACAATTATATAGTTCCTAGCTTTTCCGAACCGACTTTGCACGCAAAGACAAATCAATCTTAAATGTATATTAACACAAAAAAATATATCAATAAATATATTACACTATGTATTTATTATGTAATAAATGTATTTACTATGGGGATTTTTAGTAACGTTGACCCGCCAAACCTATTTCGAATTTTTTTAAAACCTCTCTTAGCGAGCACCTAGGGAACTAGAGGAAACTACATACCAAATCCCATTCCAACCCGTTCAGTGTTGTTTTTTAGTGACTTTGACCCCCCCCCCTCTAATATTTAGATTTTTTTTTAACTTTTCTTATCGAGCACCTACGGGCTTATAGTAAGCTATTTACCAAATATCATTCCAATCCGTTCGGTGTTAGTTTTTTTAATAACTTTGACCACCCCCCTCAAACCTTCTCTAAAATTTCGATTTAAAAAAAAAACTTTGTTAGCGAGCACCTAGGGCCCTGAAGGAAGCTACATACCAAATTTCAATCCAAACCGTTCTGTTTTGTTTTTTTAGTAATTGACCCCCCCCCCCAATTCTCCTAAAATTTTGAATTTTTTAAAAACTTTTCTTAGCGAGCCCTAGAGGAAGCTACATACCAAATTTCATTCCAATTCGTTCGGTGTTTTTTTTTTTTACAACTTTAGCCCCCCCCTCAAACCTTCCCTAAAATTTCGAATTTAAAACAAAACCTTTCTTAGCAAGCACCTAGGGCCCTGAAGGAAGCTACATACCAAATATCATTCCAATTCGTTCAGTTTTTTTTTAAGATTTCGTGATGTTTGAGTGAGTGGTATTTGGATTATATATATAACTAGCTGGCCCGATCCGGCTATGCACGAAAAGACAAATCAAAGTTAAATATATATTAACAAAAAATATATACCAATAAATATATTACACTATGTATTTCTTATGATGATTTTTAGAAACTTTAACCCCCCAAACCACTCCCTAAAATTTCGAATTTTTTTTAAACTTCTCTTAGCGAGCATCTAGGACCCTAGAGGAAGCCACATACCAAATTTCATTCCAATCAGTTCGGTGT
>JAGFPH010002453.1:0-13443 GCA_018207615.1 Philaenus spumarius | reverse complement strand
CCCCCCCCCCCCCAAAAAAACGCACCGGTATTACACCGCTGCAGCTTTTCTTTTGTAATCATATTTCTGAGAAACTGCCCCATTCATATGTTATGCCATATGATGTGCCATACTTAAAAAAGGTACTCCGAAAATTCAGGATGTGATTCTGCACATGAAATCCAGCAAAAGTAATACCACTCAACAAACAAGGTTAGGTTATTCGCTAACAATAGTTTACCTTATTCAACATGTTACGATTCTTTCGCCGTATGCCTACAGCAATAAATTATTTTTGCTATACCCTTCCCCCTTTAAACCCGTCATATTTTGTCCAAAACAATGCTGTTGTTGTGAAACCGACCGCATATCTGGGCTAGCCGGGCGACGCGATCCCGGTGCATGCCAGAGAGAAACTTTTTCGACCCTGTAATGAGGACTGCAATCTCGGGTTACCCATCTCTTAGCCTAGTACAAAAAACAGGAACGTTATTTTGTGTAGTTTAAAAATGGCGGACATTAAAAATGTCGTATGTCAATTATCTCCAAAACTGCTAACTTTACAAAAAAACGTTAGGGAACAAAAACAGTGAATTTTTTAGTAACAAACAAACGAAAAGTTGTTTTTATTTTTCTCTTAGCTCCAAAGATTACCGCGTTATCGGCTAAGAAATCAAAACAAAAAGTCTATAATAATACAGGAACAACAACAATAGCACAGAAAGAAAATTTGTTTTGCGTTTTCAACCGACAACTCGGTTATCTTTTGAGCTAAAAGATGTCACAGTTTATAAAAAAAAGGGTAACACAGACAAACAGAAAGAAAGCGACCGTGAGACTCCCGAGAGAAGTGAAAATTGAAAATAAATCGTTGGTTATATTGATTTAATAAGAAATTTGATCATTATTTTTATCTTGTCCCATTTAAAATTGAAATCTAAAAATAACATAAACATTGTCTATCAACTCCTATAAAAGCGAATGTACGAGCGTACGTGAGTAACATGTAATATAACAGATGATTTCACCCATCATCTGTAAACGCAGTATAGATTATATTTTCGGGTTTGTTTGCAACTTCAATCATTATAATTTCTTGTGAAGTTGATTTTTTTTAAATGTGAGCTATAGAACTAACGAATACTATAATATACGTTATAATATTTGCTTTGAGGTTATACACTGCATATAAATACAACCTTTTATCTATATATATAAAAATGAATTGCTGTTCGTTAGTCTCGCTAAAACTCGAGAACGATTGGACCGATTTGGCTATTTTTGGTCTTAAAATGTTTGTAGTAGTTCATAGAAGGTTTATACGTAAAGAAAAGTTTGAAAAGTTTCCCGAAAAAGTTTCAAATTTTGGAAGAAACTGAACAGCATTTATTGTATGAACTCAAAACCATAGCTCACAAAAACAGCTATTCGTATAAAAAGCTTATGTTTGTTTACATGTATTACCATAGCAACATTACTTAGCAAATTTATAATCACTTTAATACTCTTCAAAACCAACAGCTTTTTAAGGTTAGATTGAAAAACTATAAACAAACACAACTAAAAATGCTTACAGAATAATAATTCAACTCAAACATTGGTTATTAAAAATCTATATAGGCCTACTTAGAGATATGCTGCTTAAAATATTGTTTATTTAAAATATATCATAACTATGAAGTTTTTAATACTTTTCAAAACATATTTTCGCTATCAATAATAATAATAACAAACAAATTATTTGACACCATGCATAACCATAAACATACACGAGTTTAAACATATTTTATTGAAAACTAAACAAACCATCTGAATTAAACTAAATGCCATTAAAATATCACATTCGTAGCTTTATTTTGATATATACTGTATATGTTATATTTAAATACTAAACAATATATATCATATACTAATTAGGCCTATACATTTAACATTACAAACTCTATTTGAACCAGTTTGTTACATCCTAAATTAACGCGAATGTTACAAAGTGATTCAAATATCTTTTCTACGACCCCCAGCTAATTTAAACCCTAGCTAAGAAAGGGTTAAAAGAAATTCGAAATTTTAGGCTGGTTTGGGAAGGGGTGTCAAAGTTACTAAAAATCCCTATAAGAACGAATTGGAATGAAATTTGGTACGTAGCTTCCTCTAAGGCCGTAGGTGCTCGCAACATTGTCAATGAAATTAAGTGAAAGTAAAACTTAGTAAAAACTATAAATTAAAACGATATATTTAAAGCTTTTTCATGTTAGATAGTAGTTTACAGGAATACAATTTTCAGTGCTTTCCTAAATAGCGTAGACTTTTTTTCATGACCACAGTAGGATACTCACAGGTATTCAACGAACACTTAAAAAGAATTACAATTACGTCAAAAAGACTGAAAATACCAACAACCACTGGCAACGCCGTACGGGTCAGCTAGTCATAAATCTATTTGTTTGTACAAATTTAAAGAAGAAATAAGCCTACCTATTCGTTTAACAGCCGATTTCACCCATCATCTGTAATACTTGAACAAACCTAGTGTAGGTTATAGTTTGGGGTTATGTTAAGTAGGCCTTAACGTCGTTTGTAAATAGTTTGCTTTTTAAATTGTGTATTTCTAACTCGTATCTAATTAATCAGCCTGTGATTTTTCACGGGGGTTTACTAGTAGTCAAATAATAATAACATAATTTTAGGTTAGGCGTACACTGAACCAAAACATGTTTCTTTAATGCATCTACTTTCATTGCGATAGATAGCAAGCAAGTTAGCAAATTTAGGCGTTTACAAAAAAAGAGAAAGAACTATGTCCATTTTAGATGTATCACCAAGCACATTATTAACACAACTTACTAAATTAGGAAGTGTAATGTCCATTCCAGAGGTATTACCAAGTAAACTATTCTAACACGACTTACAAATTGAGGAAGCACAATGTCCATTTCATAGGTGCGTGTCGTGACTAAACTAACCCATACAGCTATAACACAACTTACAAAATTAGGAAGTGTAAAGTCCATTTCAGAGGTATTACCAAGTAAACTATTTTAACACAACTTACAAAATGAGGAAGCACAATGTCCATTTCAAGGATGAGTACCGTTACTAAATTAACCCCTACAGATATTTAATTAACCCACACATAATTTGTTTTCTTATGTTGTATGTGTGATACAGGCTTAAACTACACGCATCTAAAATACAATGGGTACGGTGCGGTGAGCTAGATTTCATTCGAATACCCGCGCAAAAAGTGCTCAAATAACCGGGCCATAAGAAGTTTTCACTTCAAAAATTACTCGGTATTCCTCAAACGGGAGCGTGCAGAGGTTTGCCGAAGAAACCTAGCTGGAGAGTCGTATGTCTGGACCTACCTAAATGATATAAATGTCTAGTGTATTTTTATACAAACAGCCACTAGCCAGATGTGTCTGATTTGACTACACTAGTTATGATTGCAACTTTACACAAAATGATTCCTCAAAAACTGTTAACCATATAGTTTTTACGTTAGGTTAAACTTCAATATATGTTCACCATTCCTAATTTAACAACGTGCATTGGCCTTGTATACAATACAACAAAATGCGTCACGCCTTTGTTTACCTACACAACACATGGCATGTAAACACTGCGTCTAAGCTAGAAATAGCATAACGTGGCCCGTGCTTAGTGTAACTGCAAGAATGCTTTGAGAATGCCATCTCGTTGTAAAGTTGGCAGATTGCATTCGCGTGGCGAGGGCTTGTGTTTGTTTTGGGGTTTGGTTGAATGATCTAGTTCAAGGCCAGATGTAACATCGCCTGATTTTCTTATCTCTTTTTGGTGTTGACATTTAATTGTCACGTGAGCAATTTCTTCGAAAATATTTAGTAACACATTTGCAAGGAATACTTTTTGGAACCAATTTCAGACAGAAAACTAAACTCAAAATACAGATTCATTAGTTTAATTAAATTTGTAATTCATTTATTTTATTTTCCTTCAACTTGCATCATACAATTGAATTAAATAAAAATAACTCTCTGTCTCCATTAACAAAATAATACAGAAATAAACTACTTAATAAAATGAAAAAAAGAACAATACAATAATATTTCGGTCTGTCTACGTATATAAAAATACAACACACACAATACATCCACATGGACCCAAAGTCTTACAGCCTACTGAGGCTACCATCCATCGGTGCGTGAGTACTTAGGCCGCACGGTGGTATTGATTTCCACCTTACTCAAATCCTCAACGGTCATGAATGCTTCAGATCGAGGTATTAACTATATCTCCTGCCCCACGTTTGTTCGAGTAAGTGAATGTTTAGTGCAAATTCAGTGGATCCGAAAGAATAGTGGTAGGCACAACAATAGCGACGCACGGTTGGTTTGGTTTCAACCGTGCGTTAGCCTAGTATCTTGTAATGAATTACTAGTTTAGTCTCATTATAAGCTGGATGGACCATTGAGTAATGATAGCTTGGAAAATCGGTGCACCAGCTAATTACACTGGCGATTCACCGGACAGGTCTGTCACGACAGTATTGGGAAGGTATGCCCACGAGGTTCCATTCCGGAGGATCTAGTCAGGCGAATTAATAACAATCTCTCATTCGTAGCAGACGTTAAGTTCAGAACAGTAGTAAAGAATATTCCAAATTCCATAAGGAGAATATGATGTAGAGCTAAGGCTAAAGTTCCTTCACTCGAAGTAATGCCTAGCGATGGTCCCAAATGAAGTAAAGACCATAGGATAGCGTTGTGTTTTAAGTTGATATGCTCGAAAAGGTGACTCCCACAGTTATCTCAAGAACTCACGTACGCTCACACGCACAATCGCGCGCACACACACACATGTGGAGAGGAAGCCGACGTTAGTAAAATAAATTGACGTTTATATCAGATTTCTAATGAACCTACGTTTCTTATAATACACATTATATTTGTCAAATTTTAAATAGCAATAATAGTTTATTTTAGACAATGGGTAAAGAAATTATACAATTATATCAATGGGTTCTTCTACCTCATTTTGGTTACACTTTGCTTTAAGGGTACCAAATATTGTTTCAAAAAGTTTTAGATAACATTTAATGATTCAATATTGTGCCTCCTAAATGAGTTATGTTTTAACCGTCTACCCCCAATTGTCCATCCTTTGAGATAAGCGTAGTAGTTATAAAAAAACCATACGAAAGATTTTGGTGATATTTATAAGATTTAAAATAATTTCAAACTGGCTGGATATTGTGTACATAAATAATTATAAATATTTATAAATATTGTTTGAGTAATAACATCTTCTAACTAAAATATTATATTAATAATGTCTTTTATTTAGTTCTTTTACGGTTTTTAATAATATTACATTAGTATCATGTTTGTAATTAAATAGAGTGATTAATTAAGGAACACACTGTAAGCAAAGAAATATGAAAAGCAGTCCAAACTAATTTAAATTATGTAACTTGCGAGAGGAGCTAGCCACAGCTGTTGAAGTACGATGGACGCAGGGTCGCACCCAGTACGTTTGTGTAAACTGTTTTCATAATTTTAATATTTAAAATAATTTTTCAAAGCCTTTGGATCGTTTTTACAGTTTCGTACCAATTTCATTCCAAATAAGTAATAATACTTTCTTTGAAAATCTCTTGAGAAATTTGAATTGTTTATACAATTTTCAACTATATATTATTACTTTCTCACTATACTATAGTATAGTGATCGCAAAAAAAATCGATGTTGAGATTTTTGTGGAAATATCCGTTTTGGCACCCCCTGCGTCCAAAAAAGTGGTTTTTACAAAATGACTGTCTGTATGTATGTCTGTATGGTATGTCTGTATGTATGTCTGTATGTATGTCTGTAGGCTATGTCTGTATGTATACAAAGCTAGAGAGAAAACTATTCGATCAATTTCAACCAAATTTGCACCATACATGTCAAGTAGGCCTGCATAAATGCACGAAAAAGGGTTTTGAAATTTTTTGAAAAACAACCCCCTTTTTGGCCAAAAATCCTCCAAAAAATCAGTTATTATTTTTTTATAAAAATCGGCTCTAACGATTTTGATAAAATTTTGCTTATTTCTAGCCTTGAATGTGCCCTACCATATGCAAAAACCGCATCTTTCTAAAAATTCTCGTTTAGCTAATAATAATAATAATAATTCATTTATGGGGTTTTTTTGGCGAAATGGCGAAAACTATTCGATTGATTTCAAACAAATTTGCACCAGACATGTCAAGTAGGCCTATATAGATGCACGAAAAACGGTTTTGAAAAACAACCCCCTTTTTTGCAAAAACCCCCAAAAAACAGTTATTATGTTTTTATAAAATAACCGCTCTAACGATTTTGATAAAATTTGGCTTATTTGTAGCCTTTAATGTACCCTACCATATGCAAAAACCGCATCTTTCTAAAAATTCTCGTTCAGCTAAAAATAATAATAATAACTGATTTTTGGGAGTTTTTTTGGCGAAATGGCGAGAACTATTCCATCGATTTCAAACAAATTTACACCAGACATTTCAAGTAGGCCTGTATAGATGCACGAAAAAGGGGTTTGAAAAATTTTGAAAAACAACCCCCTTTTTGGCCAAAAAACCCTGATAAAATTTTGCTTATTTGTAGCCCTTAATGTTCCCTACCATATGCAAAAAACCGCATCTTTCTAAAAATTCTCGTTTAGCTAATAATAATAATAATAACTGATTTTTGGGGGTTTTTTGGCCATAAAGGAGGTTGTTTTTCAAAATTTTTCAAAACCTTTTTTCGTGCATCTATTTGACACACCTAATTGACGTGTTTGGTGCAAATTTGTTCGAAATCGATCAAATAGTTTTCTCTCTAGATAATAATAATAATATTTATTAGTTAATCTCCAACTTTAATAAAAAATCACCTCTCCTACCCCACCCTACAAGTCACAGTGAATCTGTTTAATAATTTAAATATGTTTGTGAGAAAGTATGTGCCTGTTCCTGGTACCGTTTATTTTGTTGAGCATACTGAGAAAATACCAGTTCCTAAAAGTATTACGTTACATTGTAAAACCTAATTTATTTGAGACGAACCTGAATATCGATGTTGGAAACTGTGTCCTTGGGATATGTTTCAGCGGATATTATGATCTGTCTGCACAAAGAACCTTGACCGAGAGATTCTCTTTCAAATTCTCCAACCTTGATATTTTTTATATTTGACCTACACAAATCAGGTTTACCTAATTATATATTGTAACCTTCAATAAATCTTTGATTTGATTGTTACCCTTGTCTGTGCAGATTGAAAGGTTATTGATTTAAATGTAAAATATTGACGGATTTGACAATGAATTTACTAAATAAACTTGTTGAACTTACCGTCCAATAGTCCAATTTTTCACGTCCAAAGACGGCCGTTTCGGCTATTCAGCCATTTTCAAGTTAAGGACCATTGTCCTTCGACATTAATAAAAATAAAAACACATAGTACACTTAAAAACACTTATACACACGAGTCCACAATTACAAAATACACGCTCACATATTTTAATGTCCGTGTGGTAAGTTCACTGTCCACGGCTAGACTGTCGGTGTTACGTTTGTGCATAGTTCTTATCTGTATTTGCTTTTGCTATGTCTATTACCAAGTTGAATAATGGGTTGGAATTAAAATTGAGTTTATCATTAAGTAGCGTTCCTTGCTCTGTCTTGAAAGCTTTATAAATCTCATATTGCTCCAGAGCATTCATAAGCTTCCTTTTGCTACACTTATGCAAAATGGTTAAAAATCTGTCAATCACATCATATTTGTGTGCTGTTTCCATAATGTGTTCAGCAAATTTTGGATCCGTTTTCGGAGGTTGTGCTGATCGTATTGCGGGAGGAAGATGTTCTTTAAACCTCTTATGAAATGATCGTCCAGTCTGCCCTATGTATTTTTTGGGGCAATCAGCACATGATATCTGGTATACTCCTGTTTGTTGAAATTTATTGTTGGTATTTGGACTTCTATTCAATATTTGCGATAAATTATTTCTCGTGCTGTACGTGGTAATGTACCCTACTTTTCTGAAGGCATTGCTCAGTGAGTTATGTAGTCTGTGGTTGTATGGCACTGAAATGTATTTATTATCTGTCAACGTTCTAGGCTTTGCAGCCTTTATTTCTTGTTTCTGCAACAATTTATCAACAATGGTAGGATGGTATCCATTTTGTGAAGCGATGTACTTAATTATTTTATACTCCTCTATGTAATCGTTGTGTGCCATTGGGAATGCTCTGGAGCAATATGAGATTTATAAAGCTTTCAAAACAGAGCAAGGAACACTACTTAATGATAAACTCAATTTTAATTCCAACCCATTATTCGACTTGGTAATAGACATAGCAAAAGCAAATACAGATAAGAACTATGCACAAACGTAACACCGACAGTCTAGCCGTGGACAATGAACTTACCACACGGACATTAAAATGTGCGAGCGTGTATTTTGTAATTGTGGACTCGTGTGTATAAGTGTTTTTAAGTGTACTGTGTGTTTTTTTATTTTTATTATTGACGAAGGACAATGGTCCTTAACTTGAAAATGGATGAATAGCCGAAACGGCCGTCTTTGGACGTGAAAAATTGGACTATTGGACGGTAAGTTCAACAAGTTTATTTAATAAACAATAGTCGGTATGGCGAACATAAACAATAATAATGAATTTACTTGATGAGGCACCAGAACAGGCTGTATTATGAGACATTGCTACAATTACACTGCAGGTACATAATTACCTTTATAATAAGGGAGACACCCGCGTGCTTCACATGCTAACTTCTGACTTCCTTTGCACACACATTATAATTTCTTTATGGTAAAGATTGTAAAACTTAGGCTTAGATCTAGGCTATTCAATTTCCATAGTTTCATTTTCATATTTCAAGAGCTCTTTGGCAAATAAATAAATGGAACCAAGCTACACTGCATAAAATATTTTCAAAGGTTGTTAGTGGCTGGCTGTGGGTGTGGGTGGTTACTAAACGATGGAATATTGAGTCCAGATTATTACGATGGATGTTCTCAGCAATGGATTTACTACAAAAATATTTTTGTTCTTGTAAAGGAAACAGTCCGTGTAGAACAGATGTTTGTCCATCTATTGAGCTTAAATTGGAATGCTGCGATATGTGTACATGTAATGATTCTTGCATTAATAAACTAGAACTTGACCAAACCGTTGTACAGGAATAATAACTTATATCAAACATCTATTTTAAATGTGCTTACTTTAACTATTTAGGTTTAAATATTGACTGTATAAATATAATATGTAATATAAAATATATTTTACGCTATAAAATATTAGAGAAAACGAAAAATAATAGTAATTACGTAAAAAGGCCATTTATTTTTCAAAGTCAGTGCATAAAGTGTGAAGTGTCCCCAGCGAGCTCGCGGCGCGCGGAGTCAATGCCGATATTTAAAGTTCAACCATAATTTTTCTATTGCATATTAGGACTTGAAACTCTCCAAAAAACTTCCTTGAGCTCTATATCCATACTAATATTATAAAGAGGTAAAGTTTGTTTGTTTGTTTGTTTGTATGTAGGAGGTAATTTCTGACACTACTGAACCGATTGGAAAATAATTTTACTAATAAAAAGCTACACTATCCCTGAGTAACGGTAGGCTATAATTCATTTCGATAAAAACTTTTTAATTTCAATATTTATTTGTAAATTTAGGCGGAACAAATTCTTAGGTTAGGCCTAGAATGATAAATCAACACATGTATTTACATTTATTACCATAGTAACCAATTGAATAAAATAACAGATAATATAGCTGTTTGCTCCAATATTTCCATTAACAGCTGATTTCAAAATTTGAAGCATTTTTTTTTTGTATTTTTAGCTTTTAGGTTAGGGTTTTAAAGTGTAGACCTGAGCCTTGCTGGTTCTTTTAACCATTATTATAATTGATGTTATAAAATATAAGAAATAATTTGATTTTAACATTTAACATTACATCTTAGTTTTAATGTTATTATTAATACTTCACCTTTATTATAAATAAAACATAACATATGTTTTTAGAAAGTTCCGTGGGGGGTTGACGTGCGAAGCACGCAGGGGTCTCCCCTAGTTTTAATATAAAATTGATTAAAAAGCCAAACTCGAAACTTTGTCACTCAAATGGCTCAACTTTGTGACAGGTCTCATTTTCTTCAAAAATGTGTGAAGTTTATTCAGTAAAAATCTCAAAAGGGTCCATTGAGATCGACCGAAGTTAAATGTCAAAAATCATTAAAAAATATTTTTCGTATTTTAGGTTACGATTGTATTTTTGACAATGTTCCACCATTTGCAGCTTAAAATAAACTCCATATTCGAATTCAGCATCCTCAAAAACATAAAGTAAAACCAAATTTAGACATTCACCTACCGTGGTCAGTATCTCGTTAAATAAACGTTGTTTTAGGGGCTAGCCGCTCGCCTAGCTGTAAATCTCAAATTGTGCAACATCATTATTAATTTTTATAATAAACCATTTAAAATTCCATTGCTTAAGTCAAAGGGATGAAATTTAATAACTACCGTTAAAATTCATTGATAATCCATACACTTGCTTTTTTATATGCTCAAAAACTACTCAACTAATTTCACTATAAATACCACGATTTACAGATATTAGTACCGGGATTGTTTAAAGAATATGGTCTCTACAATAAAAGAGATTTAATTGGGGTAGTTGCAATAGTTTCCTACGAACTGTAAAGCTAAAATTATTTGATATTATTCTTAAGTAATATAAAAAATCATTTGCAATTCAATTATTTACATTAAAGTCATGAAATGGGATAACTAACCTTAAAATTAAATCAAGGAATAGCTAAGCATTTCCGGGTCCACTAATTGATCATAAAAATAAAAATACAATGATAAAAATATATTATACTAGAGGCTCTGCCCCTGGACGCTTCGCGTCCCAACCCCGCCTCGGCCTTCGGTCTCAGATGGCTGCTTCGCTTTGCTCGAATTGGAAAATTCGCTAAAGAATCTCGTTAGTCTTTGGCTCGTTTGTACATAGGTGACCGAGAGTAAATCAGCTGTTTTATTTGGCAGCTGACTCAAACTCATTAAACATTATCTCCATAAGATTAACATGGGAAATTTGAAAGATTGTGTGCCGGAGCTCCTTCTCGGATGAATAGCGGCTAAACGGATGATTAGATCTTAAATCTGATGGAAAATCTTTTGTTTGAAATAAGATTTTCTACAAATTTTGTATTTAAGACTTTTTCTATCTCTTACCGTTTTCTTACAAAACGCGATCAAAGGGGGAAAATGAAAAAATTGAAAAAATCTTTCCCGCCCAAAAGGTACTTTCAAAATAAAAAATGTTAACTGTTAGCAATTTTTCTGAAAGTTTCTCGTCGAGAGCTTTAATTCAAGTACGAGGTCGAGGGGGTACGATTACGGGAAGCGGCTCATAGTTTATTTCAGTGAATCGGTGAACCCGTCTAGCCTTAAAGACGTTGGGCGGAGCCTCCCTTCTCGGATGAATAGTGGCTAAATGGATGATTGGATCTTGAATCTGACGGAAAATCGCTAGTTTGAAATTTAATTTTCTACAACTTTTGTATTTAACGTTTTTCGCTATCTCTTACCGTTTTCTTGCAAAACGCGCTCAAAGTAAAAAGATTTAAAAATTGAAAAAAATCTAAAAAATCTTTCCCGCTCAAAAGGTGCTTCCAAAATTTAAAAATGTTAAATTCTGACAATTTACCCAAAAGTTTCTTGTCAAGAGCTTTAATTCAAGTATAAGGTTGAGGGGGTCCGATAACGGGAAGCGCCTCATAATTAATGTCAGTGAATCAGTGTTACCGTCTAGCTTTATATAAGTAGATTAACTTCTAATATTATAATCAATTGTCTGCCAATATCAATACATCTACACTCTCGTCAAACTGTAAAGTGACATTGCAAATCGTCAAGACATTGTATGGACCAAGTATGGATCGTCTGAGACCGGATTTCTTAGAAACTACCTTGTTGGCATTGATCCTGACTTCCTGATATTTACTGGGCACTTGGTATTTAGTGTTTAAAATACGAAGTTCACTATTTGCAACAACAGTCTACGATCAAGTAGTACATTCAGTGTGTTTATAAAATTAACTATTACTCTTGTATTTCTTAAAAATACAAACATAAAAACAATATTTATTTCAGAAGCTTTTTATACAGAGTGTTAATTAAGTCGTGATACATCTCGATATAATGTAAATGGATTGCTATCAACGTAAAACCTCAATTATACATAGGTATATATGTAATAGTATAACATTTTTTCTGGTGTTTAAGGGGGGAGGGTTAAAAATGTTCCCCCATTTTGAAAGGGGAGGGGGTAAGGGTAACTGTGGTAAGAACATAAACAGTTGAACATAAACAACACCATGTACATGTAACCTTGTATGTTTCCAATCATAAAGTAGTTATTTTACTTTCCTAAAATACTTTTTGTTTTTTTTTCAGGCTGGTATCTTGACAGTGATCGTATTACCCATCAGGGTGTGTGTTATTATATGCCTGCTGATTGCTGCGTGGCTTTTGGCATGCGTAGGCCTCTACGGACTAACGGAGGATGAACTCCAAGAGAAACCTTTGTCCGGATGGCGTCGGTAAGTGTAATGAAAAATCATAGTTGGCTAGTGGAAACTACTAAAAGTACTAACCATTGTAAATATTTTAGTTCAGAAATTGTACAGATGTATCCTTTACATTTATAAAATTACTTTTTTAAAGTTGCTATCCCTACTATTTCTCTCGTTCTATCGCACTGATTGATTATTTTACCAATTGAAATATCTTTGTTCTTGGATTGAAAATGCCTACATCAGTTTAATATTTCAATAACCACAAACAAATTTGGAGGCAACGTACTCAATTATTAATCAATCTTACCTGAATAATGTAACCTACTTTATTTTTTGATTTTCGTCTTTAAAATAACCACTCGTTTATTTTGATATCTTGAAAATTACAAATGGAGATACAAATTAACACCTTACACAAACTGTAAAATGACTTTAAAAAATCTTATTTAACTTGTTTGCGTTTTTCTTTTTAATATTATAAAAAAATTATTATTTAAGTATTTTGATTTAGATAAAACTAAATTAATTGAGCTTTTTTACAATTACCAAAACCAAAATGGCAACCAATATGGCCGATTTTGTATTTTTGTTTCGAAGGCCGTAATTTTATTGAGAGACGAGTTCAAATAAACGGTATCAGGAAACTGACACATACTTTCTCCCTCATTATAGGAACTTAATTTTTTATTTTATTTTTAAGAGTAATTTTCCCATAAAAACCCTTAAAATAACGGAAAAACCAACTTTTCTCAAAAACGGCTCGAACGATTTTGATCAAAATTTTACAGTTTATAGTAGTTTAGGTCCCTAATAAACTATAAAATTTTAATCAAAATCGTTAGAGC